>PVKB01004208.1:0-119183 GCA_004027205.1 Ctenodactylus gundi | reverse complement strand
TTTGATAGATGCATAATATTGATGAATAACGGGAAACAAAGGCAAAAATATGCAGCAATTCTACTTCTGAGACTGTGTCTGAAGAGTATAACTGAAGATCTGCATACAGATTTAATTATAAAAAGGACTATAAAACAGAGCACCACACATCCTTAAAAGGGATCATATGACATGTTGCCATATTTGAAAAGCAATTATTAAAAAACTGTCTAGCACAACCCACTTTTGTGCAAATAAAAGCAATAAACATATAAAAACCTTCCACAACGTCTTATATTCCGCACAGATGAATGAACACATCTAGAAGATTGAAGAGCACAATATTAAGTATTTATCACATGGCAGTGAGATTATTACTAATTTTCAGTTTCTTTTTGTCTGCAATTTCCAGCGTTTCCACAATGAAAATCTGCTATTTTAAAACTAATTTTGTTTTAAATACGCCAGGGAAGGGTCCTGACAAATTCTAACAATTGTGAGGTAATTATGTTTTCTTGGGACAGAGATGCTCAGGAGAACAACCCCCTCTACCTTGAAAGATCCATTGACAATAGGTCCAGTGTGCAAAGGACCAGAGCTCTGACCCTTAAAGGTGGTTCTCAAGCTAAGAGGGGCACCCACCTGTATAGATGTCCATGAAGCTGTGCAGGGCCAAACAATGGGGGTTCAGACACATCTTCACCTGGGCAGTCACCACCTGCAGCCGGCTAGCTGTCAGCAGCCAGCACTCCTGGGGCCCGGCCACAGAGCTGGTACCAAAAAACATTGCCAACAAAAACAAGA
Organism: Ctenodactylus gundi; assembly: GCA_004027205.1. Lineage (NCBI taxonomy): Eukaryota > Metazoa > Chordata > Mammalia > Rodentia > Ctenodactylidae > Ctenodactylus > Ctenodactylus gundi. The sequence continues at coordinate 118,400 of PVKB01004208.1, read as the reverse complement.
AGGGAAATCAATCTCTTTATGCTGGTCCTGAGCTCAATGAGCAGAGGCACTCAAGACTCAAGACTTGAATGCATTTACAAAGGAAGGTGCTAGAGCGAGGGTGCTAAAATTTTATATGGGGTGTTTCTACTCTATTGGAATCTAGTCTGTAAAACTGTCCCTATGTTAATATCACTCACAATTGATTACATCATTTAACCAATCATACTGAAGTCCCAAACCCAAAAATTATGTTGTTTCTGCAGATATACTCTAAATCCTAAGCTGCTGATTAGATATTTCCAATAGAAATAATTACTAATAATTTTACTGTTAGCAATTAAAAAGGTAAAGGAAACTGAAATAAAACACAGAATAACATTTTTACAAGTTAGAGGTTCATGGGTAGATGGGGTAATATGAATCAAGTGGACAGCCAAACAGAGGCAGAGTAAAAGGGTACTTACTTTTGCCCCCCTTTGAATAATGGGCTGCTACAGAGAAGGCACTGTGTGGATGGAGACTCATAATAATTTGACCAAGAAGTTTGCTCAATGGTGACTGTCTCCTCACTCACATTGGACAGAATAAGTCGAGAACTATTAAGTTCATGAATCAAGGCGAAGACTTCAGACAGCTCTGACTCATTCTCAGGAATCTGCAGGACTTTGCGCAGCAGCTGCAGTGTGGACTGGCGCTGTGTTTCCCTCTGGGCCGCACTCAGAGGCTCTGTGGCACTCAGCCCATCTGGAAGAGATGAGCTCACCTCCTGGTTAAGAGAGTGTAAGGATTAGCAACCCCTGGGACAGAATGAGGCAGCCTTAAGCTAAAGTCTTGAAAGCCTCCAAGTAGCACAAGGATGGGCCCGTGATTGAGGGAAGGGAAGCAGGATTCTGGTCAGCTCAGCTAATAACCTCCACTGTATGATTAAAGGCTGGTACTTACCTGTGAGGCTCAGATCTTCTGTCAGTAAAGTGAGAGGTTATACATACCGTTTGGTAATGGCCTAATGAGTAAGTTAGGCCTACTCACTATTAAGAGTAACAGACCTGGGTTTCACTTCTGGAGCTGCGACTGAATGGCTGTATATTTGAGACCCATGACAACATTTATTTGATATTTCTAAGCCTGGGGCACAAAAATGGTAGTAATCTCCAATAGCTACTATATACATTTAATGAGTAAAGCACTTAATGAAGTACTTGTGATGCAATGAAGACTATGCAGAATGGTAGTTCTGATACACAAACAAGTGCCTGCAGGGCTTAAATTATTTGTTTAACACTTTGTGGCCTCCAGGTACATGGACATTTTACATACTAGCCAGAGACTTCTAAAAGAAGGTTCTGAATTAGGCTTAAAAATATGCCCTCCAAACTGGAGGCACAGAATCCTTTATGCTAATGCAGCACAAAACACTGAGCATAGCCTTTTATTGCAGCATTCATTTCACATTTCCTAAGCTACTGATCCCCCTCTTTGGTGAGGTCCCACCTTAATGACAATTGATTCCCAAAACCAGCTTGGGGTCAGGGAAACACCAAGATGCTGACTGATATTTGCAGGACATACTAATATACTGTCTTATGGAAACTAAGTGCTTAATAATATGGATTTTAAAAAAATAACCCTATGCACCTAAAACTTTTGTCTATCTATAAGAGTTTGGCTACTTAGCTTTCTCCTTAACTATACTGTAAACTCAAAAGAACAAGCTATGTCCTAATTTGTCTCTGAAGTCCTTACTCTTAAGAGACATTCAACATTTTCTAGCAGAAGGAATGGTTAATGAATTAAGAAGAGCTGAATGACACTGGAATGAGCTGCTATGAGAGACTGTATGTTTGCAGGCATGACTATGTTGAGCCATGAACTGAAAGATGATGTGGAAAGAAAACTGTCCTCTGGTTCTGAGCCAGGGATAAAGGACAGAAAGGACTGAAGACCATTCTGGCCCAGAGGTGTGATCATAATTACAGCATATGAAAATAAACTTCATTGTTAATGTATGGCCACCAGGTGGCTCCAAAGGACAACATATCCAAAGCCCCAGTTTCTGACCAAAGTTTTTATTCTTGGAAAAACAGTAATAATATTTTATTTCTCCAAACTTGAGGAGATTGGAGGACAAATGTCATGGTGAAGGATAGTTTAAAAGGCAGGGGCCCTAAAAGTAGGGATTGATCAGTAGCCAAAGACAGAGAGATAGAGAGTGGGATTTAAAAATCAACTGGCGAAGACAGCAGCTGAGGAACAGAGCTGCACGATGTCTCCTCATCAACCCACTCAAAAAGTTCAGAATTTAGTCATAAAATGCCTGTTCAAGGTAGCTAGGACAATATAGCTAGCACCCCAACAACTGAAAGGAGGCCAGGGGGAAGGTCAGAAATCCTGAAGGAACATATCAAAAGCCAGGGGAAAAAAAAACCCAGCAGCCTAGGAAGCTGCCCCAGGCCAGTGGCAAATGGTTGGAAGCCACAGGCACCTGCAGATGGAGGAAAGCCCGTGTGGAGTATCTGACCACAATAGGAGAGGAAGCAGCACCCCAACAACTGAAAGGAGGCCATGGTAAGGTCAGAAACCCTAAAGTCATATCAAAAGTGGAGAAAAACAGCAGCTGACGTGGCATAACCCTGATCTGCAGGTATCCGCAGACCATGGATGGAGGAAAGCTCAGAGGCCAGAGCCTCAGCATGAAGTAAGCACGAACCCCGGAGAAGTGGGAATTGTTAGCAGCTGGCAGGCCCAGTATCTGAAAAATGAACTGACAGGTAGTGCAAACACAATGTGTACTCTGTCTAAAAAAGGCCTCCTGGAGCCCAGATGATAAGCAGTACTCGGTAGCCATAATGGGCAATGATGTAAGCAGGAGCCATTAAAAAATAAATAAAATAAAGAGCCAGAGGCTGAATCAATTAGAGTAAAAGAAAGCTCAGAAGAGTTCATCAGGGCTTTTTGAGTCACCCTTAAACAGTGCCTAGGAAGAAACTGGCACTAGAGGCAGGTTGCAGAGAGAGGAGAAAAAAGGCTGCCAAGCTCCTGAACAGCTCAGTTTAGTGGGTGTATACCTCCAAGAGTGGAGAGCCCTGCCCTGGGGGGTGCGAGGTGGCAGGACAGGCAGGAGAGCTTTGCTGAGGGGGCCAGGTGTGAATAAAATACCTCAGAGGTGATCAGACTGCCAAGTCCCCCCTCACTACCTACTCCCTATACAGAACTAAGAGAAACCGCTGCTCCCTACCACACACCATCATAGCAGTTCAAAGAAATCTCTCGGGTAAGCCTCTAAAGAGAAACTTCTTAACACCAGAAACATGGGAAGAAGACAGGACAATAGGGCACCCACAGAGATGACTGAGACCCCAGATATTAATACCATGGGCCCAGAAATAGTGGAACTCATAGGGAAGGAATTCAAAAGGCAAATAAATGAGTCAAACAACCAGTTCAAACAAGACATTCTCAAAGAAATGCAGCAATGATCAGCAGGTTTAAAGTGGATTTTACTAAGCAAATAATGGTCCTAGTGGAGACCAAGTTCACTGAACATACTGCAGCCAAAAATAAAAAGTTGGCTAAGGTAAATAAGGAAATGCAAGATATGAAGGAACATTTTAATAGAGAAGCAGGAAAATCTAAAAAGAAATCTAGATGAAATTGAGGACATGAAAAATATATGTGACAACAAGGGAAGACAACTCATATTGTGAGGACAGAATTTCAGACCTTGTAGACAAGGCTGAGGAAACAAATGATATAATTAGGTATGACTCCAAAGTTAGAAATGAACAAAGTAGCCGGATACAACAGCTGATGAATGATTCAAAGAGAACCAATCTCAGAATTATGGGTGTGGGACGAAGCAGAAGACAGCACTGAAGGTGTAAAGAATTTATTTACTGAAATACTGCAAGAAAACTTCCCTAATCTAGGAAAAGAAATTAACTTCCAGGTACAGGAAGCTTACAGAACACCAAATAACCTCAACCAGCAGCGAGACTCACCATAACGTATCATAATCAAAATCTCAGAAATCTAACATAAAAGGAGAATATTAAAAGAAACAAGAAAAAAATAGATATTATTCTACCAAGGCAAACTCATTTGAATTACTGCAAATTTCTCAAGGTAAACTGTAAAGGTCAGGAGAGCCTGAAGCAAGATCTTTCAAGCTTTAAAGATAAGAAGTGTCAAGCCAGCTTGTAATATCCAGCAAAATTATCCCTGAAAATTGAAGAAGTAAAAATTTTTCATGCCCAAGAATCCCTTAAGAAATTTGTGACCACTAGCCCAGCACTGCAGAAAATACTTGGAGGAATCTTTGAGAGAAGCAGAGAGACAAGCAGCACCGAAAAACATGGAGGAAAGGAAATATCTAAAGAAAGTGTAACCAAATAATAATAATAATAATAATAATAATAATAATAATAATAATAATAATAAAAGACTGGTATTTGGGTTTTGTCTGTTTTGTTTTTTTGAGACAGGGTCTCACTCTGTAGGTTGGTCTGGTACTGACCTCATTAAGAAACCCAGGCTGCCTTGGACTCATGGCAATCCTCCTGCCTCAGCCTCCTGAGTGCTGGGATTACAGGCGTGTGCCACCATGCCTGGCTTACGTGGTGCTGGGGAATCGAACTTGGGTACTTAGCACCTGACTTAGCGCTTTAACCGCTGAGCCATTCCTTCAGCCCCACAGATTTGTATTTGAATCATTTGATTGGTATCCTTCTAAAATAATTCCAGCTGTCTCATAAAATCTGTGACTCCTTCCCCATAATTATTATTTTGAATACTATATGAGTTTACAAAACATATTATATTCAACATGGGGAATTGATACAAAATATTTAAATATATGTATGCATGAAGTTAGGGATGGATAGGTGGGTAAAAGGACAAACCAAATCTGACAAAATGTTAGTAATTACTGAAATGCGTAAATAAGTTATGGAAATTAAATAATTCTGAAATACTTAGGTATGCCACCGTATGTATTGCTTTACATATACTTATGTGATACAGATTTGAGTTCATTTAATGTAGCAATTCAATATAGACAAGTTTGTTTATTGTAGCAATTCACTTATTTGGTCTTTGATGTAAGTTTATCCTAAGAAAACTGATAAATGTAATGATAACCTACTAAATGTACAAATATTTACCTTTCGGTACTCAGCAAAGTCATGTGAAATTTAACTTCTCTCTTTTTCTTTCTCACATTTACGAGCCTTATGAATTACATTGCTACAGTTCTTTTCTTATGTGGACTAGTGGTTGAGACCATGTTAAAGAATCTCAACAAAAATATAGCAAAATATAGAAAAAAAGAACTTCTGGCAAATATCCCAAAAAAAGGGATCTGCTGGACTCAGAAGAGGCATCAAGATTTGACCACTGCAGCCCATTCTAGGAAGCTGAGCTAAAGAGTGATGATTTATTTGAAATGATTCAGATGCAGAAGATTAAATATGTTAAGTATTATTATTATATGGTTTCTCTGATTTGGGAAACCCAAAATACAGGCATTCTATAGAACCACATGGTGTGATAGTAGGAGTTGGGGGGCAGGATGGGAAGAGTGTGGGAGGGCCAAAATTAGGAAGGAATTATAAAGTTGATGTGATATACATGTACACAAAAATACTCAAGTTCACTATAAAAATTATGTATTGTATATGTATATTAATAAAATGATGGGGAAAAAAATCAATGGTCAAAAGGTCCCTAGTAATTACTGCTTCACCTGAAAGAAGAAGTTACTTTATCACTCTAGATCTAGGCAGCAACATCCATTTCCATACTGAAAACCACACAAACAGCCAAAATAAAATGGGAAAAGAATGCTGAGAGCATCTAACTACATACAACTTACTTCACCGTCTAACTAGAGCTTCACACATGTAGGCAAGTTCGAATTGGAAGGTGACAATGAAGCTGATACACCCACTAAGAAGAGAGTACTGTCCTGTACAAAGGTAAGAGAAGCAGTCTATACAGTGATCATTGTTATTTTTTAAATGCACAGAAATCCAAGGAGAAAGATCATTTCCAAGAGAAGGCATCCTGTGGAACAAAAGAAACAGATGGAGGTTATGGACTCATTTTGCATGTAACTGCAAGGGCTTAGAGAAACTCAATTCAGAGTCTTCTCCAGGTCTCCTGGCTCTCAGAATAAATATGCCCAGATCTGATCCAGCTTCCTGATGGGGAAACTAAAGCTCAGAAGAGGAGGCTTCCAATTCAGGGTCATTCCCAGACAGGTCTCTAAATTTCTAATCCCAGTGCTCTTCCCACTAAGCCAAGACTGCCCACACACTTGAGTTTCAAATTTCCCTTCCTCTGTGGGCAATGACATCAGAAAACTATCTCAAGCACAGATAGAAACCCATAGAGTAAAGAACGAAATTCTTCTGAGAAATGCCCCTCCTACATGCCAAGAATTGCTTCTGAATGGAAGCAGTTTTCCTCAGTTCTAGTTCAATCTACCCCCAAAACCTTGTAAAACCTTCTCCTATAGTACTATTATACTATAAGACCTATCCCTGGCTCATGGACAGTCTGTGATACCCCAATGCCTAAAGAGCAAACTTCCAGTTGGACACTCAAAATATTCCTTATGATATGATCACAACATCTTTACCCCTAGGCCACCCTGCCACATGCACACTTTTCACTGTTGCTCATGCTCACCCTTGAGGTCCAGCATAGGCGTGGACTGGCCAGGCTACACCTTGGATGTTGACCTGGTAAGTACCATCCTCTCTCCAACCTCTCAAGGTAGATCAATGATATGGTTCTTTTCTTAGTCATTGTATTCATGTCAAAAGTGATCACTTTCAGTTCACTTTTAAAAATTCACGTACAGGTATTCTGAAAATGCCCACTTTTTCCTGATACTAATAAATTTAAAAACTCCAAAGTAGTTTGGTCCAGCTTCAGAGAAAACATTTAACTAAGGCTGCTGGAGGTAAAGTTTTGTGACCAGCCAAAAGCTTTGTAAGGAACCTGGTGAGAAGTGGTAATCCAGTCTACATCATCTAGATAGAATCTGGAATTCACTGTTTCCTGGAGGAATAAATTAATTTACAGGTCCTGCATCAGACTCCAGAGCTAAGAGGATGCAGCCTTTCCACTGTACTCTTTTCCCACATGCTACTTAAGGCCTGTGCTGCCTGCCATTCTCTTCAGTCAATGAACTTTTGATTCTCAGACATCAAGTACCTGGTTGCTATCGTTTGGTTGTGCCCCTCAAATTATTTCTCTTTTTCTTTTGTGTGTGTATGACACTCAAATTTCATGCAAGGTCACTTATTAATGAAATTTGAGATGAGACCTTTAGGAGGTCTGGAATCTGCCTTCATGCCATCCATGGATTAATGGATTAAAGAGTTATTGCAGGAGTGGCTTTGTTATAAAAATGAGTTCTCTGGCTCCTTGCTCTAGGTAGATGCAGGCACTATGCTCCTGGACTTTCCAGTCTCCAGAACTGTGAACTAAATAAACCTTTTTATTAACAGTCTCAGGTTATTTTATTATTGCAACAGAAAATAAGACCAGGGCACAGGTGAGCCCCCCACCTTGGAAATGAAGACACGGCCCAAAGAGGCCGCATTTGCTCAAAATCAAAGCTTACAACCTAATTCTGGTCCTGACGGTCTAGTTACTAAACATATATCAAGAAATCCTTTTATTTATTTTAAAACAAGCTCATAAACAAAGCATCCAGGGGAAGGATGTGTTAAGGAAAGGAACTCACCATAGCCTTGGTGGTTTTCTCAGTCCGGTCTTTGGCAAGGTTAAAGCCACAACTGGGACAAACCCGAGGTTTGTGCCGGTTAGTATAGACATAGCTACAAGAGGGATTCTTGCACTTTCCCCTGCCTCTTGATGTAGCAAGACCCAAATCCTAAAAAAGAAGGATTAACATTCATTTTATTAAGAGAACCCAAAAGCAAGATGATTGGCTATCAGTGAGTCTGGGAAGAAAATGGCAAATATAAATCAGATTTAGTCTAACTTTCTGAAGAGTCTTGAAGCAAGATCCCTTTTCTGCAGATAACGCCGTTCAATTCAACACAGGGTGTATAATTTCAAGCTTCCCTAGGTATGAAACAAGATGACCCTCAAGGGTCAAAAATTCAAATGTCTTCAGGATCCAAGCAGTTGGAAGAGTTAAGAAATCTGTTCAAATGTCAAGTGCTAGAAACTGTGATGATCTAAAGATTTCAAGCCTTAAAGGGTAGAAAGATGTAGTGTTAGGGATAGTGTGCATGTCTAGCGGGCATGAAGCACCAAAAGGGGGGAAAAGGTTTCAAGTTCTGCTCAAAGACCAAACTGTGACTTATATAAAGCTCAAGGCTTAGTGTCTAGGCGCCTATGACAATCTATAAGAGGTTCACCTATCTAAGATAGAGTTCTGGGCAATTCTAACAAGATATTAAAAATAGTGTCCTCATGTAGCCAAAGAGAATGAGGACAGGGAGGGCATGGAGACGGTAGTAACTGAGTCACTAGAAAAAGAAGATATCTGAGCAGATCTCCACAGAGACACATCCACTTCAGGGATTAGGCCAGATGCGGTGCTAGCCTACTATACCATGCAGTCTTGTTTACTATTGAATCTCTAGTCCAGAGTTTGACACAGATAGTTACTCAATAAAATATAAATAAATAATTTTCCTTTTTTGGTAGACAGGAACTATGCTGCCTCGGCTGGCCTCAAACTAGTAGGCTTGAGCAATCCTCTGATAATATCTCAGCTTCCCAAATAACCGAGATTTCAAAGATTTGCCATGGTATATGTATAATATTTTTTGAATAATGAAATATTCTTTCATGTGAGAATTTTAAAAACTTGTTCTCATAAAAACTGTTCATCTTACTCAAATCAAACAAAGAAACTGCTAAAAGGTATCTGACTAACTGTTAACTCCAGGACAAACAGAAAAAATATCAAGATAGAAGCCTTAAGGATACCAAAACCAAAACAGCATGAAAGTGAGGATCAGAAAAGCAGTCGTCTCCACAGTTATATGGCAAGTAGGTAGTAGAGCTAGAACTACTTTTGGAATATGTCTTTCAACTGTCTAGTATTTATTCTACTGTACATACTGCTTATAATACGATGACCCAGTTTCACACATTTATTGGGATGTTAATATGTTATATTAAAAAGGAAGGTAGGAGGAAAAAGTCTTGTAGACAAAGCTAAACAAATAAGCTGTTTTACTAAAGTACTTCTCAAGTGTTTTAAGATGCCAGTATTAATGTGTCTGTTTTAGGGATAACAAAAAATGTAACACTACCTATAAATAATCACAGAACATACTATCTTGGCTAAAAAGCTCAAAGATTGTTGAAAGCCTTTCTCTCACTTTTAGTACCACCACCCTGTCCCCCAATCTCCTATGTCCCCTCAACCTCAAAATCAGAACAACCTCCAGGTCAGCCCACCCCATGGCTGTACACTTACCAGGGTGACAGTGCAACTGTACTTATATGGAGGAAACATATCGGGCTTGACTTCTACAACTTTCACCTGAGACATCCTGTTGTTTGGGGTACATGGCAGCTGTGGGTCAGAACAAGTTATTTAGTGTTGCTTTTAAACGTCAACCACTCCTGAGGCCCTGTGTTCTAAAACAATTTGAGGAAATGATTTTCTGGACAATTTATAGAGCTATGTTACAAATGACCCCTGTGCACAGCCAACTGGCAGCCACCAGCCCATTGAACGCTGGATGTCACAATCAAGTCCAGGGATCACTATTCTTCTCTATGTAGCTTTTAACATTGCGAAATAATAAAAAAAAAAGACCATAAATCAGATTTACAACTACTATCAGATGATAAAAGCACGTAGTAGCTACAAACACAAATATACAGTTGAATAATGTTAACATAGAAGGAAGTCTGAAAGACTATTCACAAATAAACCACAGACAGAGGAGAAAATCATGGGTGCTTTTTCTCTTTACCACTACCACAATATGGTTCGATGTTCTTAAAGGAATGCATATATTACTTATACAAGTAAAAAAGAAGGAAAAGACAACAAAGGCATTTTAAATTAAAATTATTCTGTAACAGTAAATTTAGGTTGATTTTCATAATTTAAGACTTCATGTACCTGTTAACTGATTCAAGACTAGTAAAAGTTTGTGCCTTTTCACAAAGACCCAGGGGTGGTAGGCCAAGGCAAATTTCAGGAAAGTCTGAGAATTTACCCAAGTGACAGAGTATATATAAAGAAATTCTAGGGGCTGAAAGCCAACTAGATTACTTTCTTACTATACAAGATCACACATATACCTACAGTTGCCACCACATCGGGGTAGCAAACAGCCCTCCAAGCAAAAGCCAACTTAACATTCCTGTCAGGCCAAATTTAGAAATGAGAAAGACAGAAAGAACATATGGCAAAGAAAATGACAAAATGACTCTCCCAGGCAGACTGATCCTCCTATTCCACCCTGGTCCATGAGAATTTTCAAACTAAAGGCTGAAATCACTGAAGGGGCAGGAAAGTAATGAGTTGAAATCAGCATTCTGCAAGTAGAAATGGGAAATACTAAAGTGACTACATATAATATGGACACAGTTTCATTAAATTTTCTCTCTCTATCTCTCTTGTTTTTGGTGGTAGTATTAAGGATTGAACTCAAGGATGTTCTACTGCTGAGCTATATCTTTGGTCTTTTTAATTTTTTTATCTTGAGATAGGGTCTCATAGAATTATACAAACTGGGCTCTAATATGCAATCCTCTTGCCTTAGCCTCCAAGGTAGCTGGGATTATAGACATCATGCCTAGCTCCTACATTTTTAATATGAATCTTTACTGGGTTACAATGTAAAACTGTTTTTGTTACTGGGCTGGGAGGCACAGCTTAGTGACAGGTCACTTACCTGGCATGTACAAAGCTCTGGATTCCTATCTCCGCACCACAAAAACAAATATAAAACTCAGACACCAAACATGTTTTTGCTATCCTTGAGTTATAGTAATGTTTGAAAAAATACTATTTTAGGGAATTTTGATAATTATTCTAGCCATACATGAATACAAGACCCTAAAATAGCCCAGGAATAAATGTACTAGAATTAAGCTTTTGACACCTGAGAATCTTTTAATAGCTATTAATAAACTAAACGAAAGATGTAGCTATGTCACAAACTACATTATATGTAATAAAAGCCACATTTTAGATCTGTAAAAATCCTATTAAAAATAAACACATAAATTAAGGGAAAGATTTGAAAGTCAAAATGAGCTCATAAGTTGGTCAGTAAGTTTGTGCTGGGAGGCAGGTGATTAAGGATTTATACTCTTCTTTTACCATGCGTACACATTTGAAACGGGCTGATGAGGTATGATGACTACATACAGTATCTGTTCCTAAACTGGATCCTTACTGGAGGAGGAAAATGGCATAAAAAGAATATGACCAGAAAAACCTGACAAAATTGGAATATGAATGAGATTAAACAGTACAACAATCTTTCAGTAAAATAATACCTCTGTTCCTAAGAGGTATATGAAGCATTATGAAATAAAATGCCATATAATTACTCTTAAATTAATGGGAAGAGGGCAGTGTAAACACAAATGATAAAACACTAATTTGTTAATATGTAACTTTGGGTAAAGTGTTTATACACTGCTTTTGAGGATTTTCCCCCCTAGATTATTACTTCTAAGTAAAAGGTTTAAAAATATGTATTCGGTTTATTAAAAAATTACTTTAAAATCAATAAATCATTCATGGACCCACCCTCTGGGGAATGGGCCTTACCTTTACCTCACTGGTGCTAGATGGCTGTTGGATGGGCTGGCCCAGCTGCTTCAGTGTGCTTGGCTTCAGGCCACAAGTCCTCACAGAGGAAGTCTTATCTGAGAGAACCAGAGCCAAAGTGGTGACTTAAGTGTATTCCATCTTCCTGAATCTCTCATCTCCATTCTCTTCCCGCCCTCCTCCCTGGTCTATTGCAGCCCTTACCACTCAGGGAAAAGGCCTGCCTGGCCCTGGGCACTCCCATGTTGCTGCCTCGCCCCCCATTAGCTGGGGCTGGCAGAATGGCTCTCATGGGTCTTGCTGCAGCGAGTAGAGAGGGCTTGCCACGGGCTCTGCCTTTAAGTTCTGAGGTTCTAGGCCCAGTGGTAAGCGGGTCAACTCTAGAAAAAAAGAAAGAAAAGACATCTCCTGGAAATTCTGGTTCAAGGGCAAGATCAGAGTACAATCTCCAAGTAAAAACTACCAGGCTTTAGGAAAACTGAGTTCAGCTGTTTGCACTGACGCGTGGCTGTAATCCCAGCTAATCATAGGTGAAGCAGGAGGATTCTAAGTTCAAGACCAGCTTAAGCAATTTGATGAGACCCTGCCTCAAAATAAAAAAATGAGGACCTAAAATGTAGCTTAGTAATAGATTATCCCTGGGTTCCACCCCAAGTACTGGGGGGGGAAAAAAGTGAGTTTAAATTCAACCATTATGCATCTTTAAGACTCTGAACAAGTAATTTTACTTTTCTGCTATCTCAAAATTTTTGTCTTTTTCTTCTTCTTTTTTTTGAGACAGGGTCTTGCTCTATAACCCAGGCTGGCCTTGGACTCACAGCAATCCTCCTGTCTCAGCTTTCCAAGCGCTGAGATTACAGGTGTTAACCACCATAGGCTTACAGAACCTGGAAAACAGTCTGTTTCATCATCGCTGCAGCACTAATAGAAAGTATAAGGTCTGAATAAACATTTTCTACAGGGATTCACATGAACCAGAGAAAAGTTCTAAAGCCACAGCTTCAGTCTTTAAAGATACTAAACCATCTCCAAAGCATATTGCTAAACCTAATAGATACTATGTAAAAGAAAGTAGGAAAACACGCTCCCCCCCCCCCCCCCACCTCTCTCGGACATGTGTACCATTATTTCCAGAAATAACCAGGTTGGATAATTGATGACTAAAATGACAGGGCAGAAGTGATTTTTTAAAAAATGTCCTTTTGAGTTTGAACTATATGACTATATATCCTACTCAACAATAAAAAAATTTTAAATCATAATATAAACCACAATTTCTTACTGTGGTAAAAATTTTTAAATCATAATATAAACCACAATTTCTTACTGTGGCACTACTAACATTTGGGGTCAAATAACCCCTTGTTGCTAGAGGCTACCCTAAGTGGTGAAGGATGCTGAGCTTCCCTCTAGATCTCTCTAAATACTGGCAGTAAATTCTTCCCCAGCTGTGACAACTGAAGATGTTTCTAAACATTGACAAAATGTCCCCTGGGGATAAAACTGTTCCCAGGTGAGAATCACTGATACAAACAAATAAGGGCCTTCAGCATCTCTGAGAGGCTCACCCTTATGTATGACTAAAAGGGGCCCCAGAAGCCCAGGGGCAACCACCTGGCACCAGGGCTTCACCCTGATATTCTCCTTCCAGGTACTAGGCACATTTTTTAATCTCTCTGAAGTCCTTTCCCAAGTCTTGGACCAAATGAAAATAAAGCTTTCAGCAGCAACAGGAAGAAAGGAAGAGAGAAAAAAGAGAGAGAGAGAGAAAGAGAGACAGAGAGAAAGAGAGAAAGAAAGAAAGAAAGAAAGAAAGAAAGAAAGAAAGAAAAAGCAAGCAAGCAAGCAAGCAAGCCAGCCCGCCCACCCAAATTTACTGCCTCTAAGATGCTGGTTTGCATGCTTTATAAGCTTTTTCAGAATGAACAATGAGCCTGCAATAACAAGTTGTTTATTTATTTATTTTTATTTTTTTCACTATCCAACTCAAAGTTTTCAGAAGAGAAAACTAGGTCCAGAGCATGATGTCCCCAAAGCCAAACAGAAGCAAAGGCCATTTATGACTCAAACTGAGTTCTCTGACCACCAGGAAGGACTCCTATAAGCATCCTTTTCCAGATCGGACTGGTAACTCCAGCTTATAACAATACCCACAGCCTGTATTATCAATATTCTAACAACTGCCTTAAGAGGTTGACAATAAAAGCTGTTCAAGAACCTAACAGCAATGTGTGGGTAGCAGAATATAGGGAGAAAGGCAAATCATTACATGTCTCTAGGCTTTGGTTTCTGTATCTCTAAATAATTAGACTCTGTTGCTTTTCATGAATGCTGTAAGGCAATGGTAAAGCAAAGAGGGGCACTTCCAAAGCTGCTATTTCTAAATTGGGCCCCAATAACAAGTAATCACACTGACTTACCCTGTAAGTTTTCTAGGAGCATGGATTGGACTAGAGGTGCTGGTCCCCTCAGCTAGTGGTGGCGGTGGTATTTCTGGTCCAGGACTGTTATTCTCAGTTGTCCCCAGAGTGACCTCAGGCTGCACGCCACTCCTGATGACTGGTGTCTTAGTGACTGCTGTACCGTATTTCCCAGGAGCTTCCTTAATCAAAACATGGGCATCGGAGATGATCACTTCCTCCCACTCATTCTCCTCACCCACTTCTCTTGGAGTAGCTACATTTAAGAGCTGGCTTACTGCTTCAGAATTCTCCAGAGTCAGTTTGGGGGCATTTTCCTTAGAGGAATTTTGCTCAGGCTGCTGATTTCTTTTAACCACAGAACCTTTCGAAGAGACACCTGAAGCCAATTCCATTTTGACTTTGGCTGGCTTTTCCTAGGGGAAATAAAATTTAAAAAAGAATTCTTTGTATGCTTGTGACATTTTACAGTTGACAACATTCATAAATATTCTCTCATTTGATCCTCTTAATAATAATATATGGGCCACAGATAAGGACACTGAGGTCCATAGAGAAGAGGAGACTAACTTAAGATCACAAGTATAAAACTGGCTTGAAGCTAAGACTTCTGACTTCAAAGTTTCTTTCTGGACATTCTTCTTATTGGCATGCTTTTTTTTTCTAAAGTAAATTTTGGGCGGCTGGAGAAATAGCACAGCAGTTAGAGTGCTTGCCTATCAAGTACAAGGCCCTTAGTTTTATTCCCCTGCACCATAAAAACTGGGCATCACGGCACATCTGTAAGCCCAGCATTTGGGAAGCTGAAGGAGGACTGCTGTGAGTTCAAGGCCATCCCGGATTACACATAAAGTAAGTTCAGGACCAGCCTGGACTACAGAGTAAGACCCTGTCTCAAAAAATAGCAAATTTCGACTTTTTTTTTTTTTGGTTTAACTTTTGATTGTTCAAAGTCTACATCTCTATATCTAAAAAGAGGCTGATATACTCTACTTTATTGGGCCTAACCATCCTAAGCTGTCAATCTTGGTGAGGCTTTTACAAGGTTTATTCAGCACCAATATGGCCACAGCTTTATATCAGGTTTCCAATCCTTTGGAGGAAAAGCTTAGCTTTGACATCAGTCATTTTGTTGTGTTCTGTGTGCCAGGCATCAAACCCAGGGCCTTGTGCATGCTAGCTAAGTGTTCTACTCTGAACTACAGTGTTGGCCCCTTGGATAAACCTTTAATATGATTTATATATATGCCACATATTTTACACTGGGTCATACTAATTCACACATCATTATGTGATACAATATTCAAGTTCATTAAAAATTGCTATCTCAGATGTACTGTTAAAGTCCTTGATCATCACTGTGGAAATAATAGGATTTATATATACAGATACACAATTAAATATGCTACATTTTTTGGTTTGTTTTGGAGACAGAGTCTCACTGCAGTCCAGGCTGGTCTTGAACTCACTACGAGCCCAGGCTGGTCTTGAACCCATGGCAATCTTCCTGCCTCAGCCTCCAGACTCCTGCGATTACAGGCCTATACCACCACGCCCAACTTTATGTGGTGTTGGGGAATCAACTCAGAGCCTTGGGCTCCCCCCTCCCCTTTTGAAGAGAGTTGTTTTCTCAAAGTGGAAAGACTTTTCCTTCTATGTACATTATACAATGAAATGTAAGCCAGAATACATAAAGCATAAAAACTGAATTCTCTCTGCGCTCAGCTCTACTACTGATTTGTTATGTGGTTCAAGGCGGGATTCATTTGAATTCTCACTTCCCATTATGAAATACCACAGGCCTGGATTCTCAGTGCTTGTCAACAGGTGCAAAACAGCCTTTTGGATAGTCTAGTTCTTCACCATGCATGACTTCTCTGCATTTTGCAGCTTAACATGGCTAAAACCATTAAATTCCAAAATTATGCTCCTGTTACAAATCCACCAAATTTTCAAAGCCATCTAGACAGTGTACTTTTCCTGGTTAAGGACTAATAGTAGAGGCCCTTAAGAACTCTCTAGTTAAAGCTCTCTTAGATTGTAACAAACAGTAGCCCCTGAGGATGAGTAAATACAGAACAATTTCAAGTTAACTGCATTGAGCTTATTAAAGTAGGAGACAGGGAAAAGTCAGAAACAAACACCCAAAACAACAACCAGTCTAAATTCATATCTTGAGATGTGATTTTTGAACAAAACATTGCCTACTTGAGTACTTGAGTAGGCTATTTCACACACTTACATAAAAAATAATTATGTAAGAAATCTGAGCAAAAACTCTACCTGGTGATCTTACTTTCCTTAACTCATCCACACCCATCCACCCCCTTTGCTTGCTTGCTTGCTTGCTCTCTCTCTCTCTCTCTCTCTCTCTCTCTCTCTCTCTCTCTCTCTCTCCTGCGCTGGGGATCAAGCCTACGGCCTCACATATGCTAGGAAAATACTATATAAGAGAGTCAGACTCCTGGCCCCCACTCTACACATCTTTTGTGTGTAGTACTATAAATTGAACCCAAGGTCTTCACACTGAGAAACATCCTTTACCCTTTTGAAAACTAATTTATATTCGGAGACAGGGTCTCAGGTGCTAAATCGCTCACGCTGTGCTCGAATTTGCAATCATCCTGACTCAGTCTCTCAGACTGCTGAGATCACATTATATGTGCCACCATGGCCAGACCAACCTATAGTTTTCAGATGTTGCTTTCTTTCAAGATGAAAGGTAAATTTAACAGCTACTCACTTGCAGAGACCTCAATTACTGCCATCAGAGCCCATAGAATGAAGGCTTGAGCTAAACAGCCTCTCGTCTGTCCCATACAACTCATTCAGTACTATGTCACATAATTCTTGGGCCAACTTTACCCAGTCTGAATTCTATGACATTATAAGAAAAGGTGAGTAACTTCTGGTCTGACAGACACATTTGAAGCTTGTAGAAATGATATATACTTGCTGCCTTAAATACCAAAACTGAGAAAATTTAAATTCTGCAGCTAAATAGTTAGCAATGACTGAGAAGCATGATTTAGCAAAAAAGGTGCTGGCAAAATTATCTGTATGAACTTAGTAAGTCATTTCTCCTCTTTAGTTTATTTTCCCTCATCTACAAAGTTAAATTTAAAAAGTGGAAGTCAATGATAACCAGCCACTCTTATCTCTAATAAAAATAAAAAGTGCATGGATGCTGACCTTTTTTCCTCATTCATTCCAAGGCCATGGAAAAAAATTCTGAGTAAGTCAAGATGAAGCAAAAGTAGCTTAAAAAACCTGTTTCCATGTTATGAGCTCAACCTTAGTAAGAGAATGATGACTCAAAAACTATTTCAATCTAAAGAAACACACACATAATGCAAAAGAAAGCCAAAGTGAAAACAGCTCAAAGGAGAGAAAAGTTCACCTTGACTGCTGCATGCACAAGCACAAGATACAAGGTCATTTCACAGCACTGCTTGTACTTTGGTGAGGATGGGCCAAGGACTGACTCTGATGGCTATTCAACTCAACATCAACATAGTAGCCACCAAAGTGCACCTTGAGGAACAAATTTGGAATAGCCTATGGCTTCACAGAGGCACACCAGAGAAAAAAGGCTCAAGAAACTCAATACTACCTTTTAAGACACTAGCTCAGAAATTAGTACCAAGAGTGGGGTTGTTGCTGTAATTTTACCTGACCATGTGTTTGTAAGCTTTTGAAACTGGTTTGTGGGAGGAGTTTGCAAAGGTTTGAGAAAACTGTCTAGAAAGATTTGGAGTGTTCTGAGCTGAGCTTAATGGGAGATTCTGGTTAGAGCTCAGAAGATCACAACACTGATAGAGTTTGAATTGGAAAGGCCAGGCTCAAGAAGTTTCAGATGGGAAGGAGAACTGTACTGGTAAGTGGTCTAAAAATCATGTGTACTATGCTCTGGCAAAAAGTTTGTTAGCATTTTGCCCGTGCCCAGAGACTTTACCTGAAATTGAGATTAAGTGTGGTAGACTACTTAATGTGGTGGAGCAAATCTCAAGGCAGACTGATATTTATGTTATTACATAGCTGCTATTTGTGGCTTTTACCCAACTCTATGATGAAAAACAGAAAAAACACAGAGAAAAAAGATATTCAAAAGAAGCCAATTACTTGCAGGCAGAACTATAAAAAGGGAGGCCTTGAGGATATCTTAGGAATCAGCAAAACCTCACACTTTATCAATTAAAGGGTGGAAAGCTAAAGGACTTTGCTTTGAGAGGAATACACTACGGATCCCTGAAGGGCCAAAGACGGAAGTGTTTGCCAGAGTCCAGCACTCCAGAGTTTGGCAAATCCCTCGGGTAGTATGTTTGGGAGACAGCAGAGCCCTCAAATAGTGCAGCCTAGTTTAAAATCATTGAGGGCACACTATTGAAGGGACCTGTGGGACCCCAGTTCTTTCCCATCTTTCATTTCCTAGATTTAGGGTGAGCAGTTTCTGCTGTCACACACTCCCACCATGATATGTTATTCTGCAAAGACTCCAAGACGATGGGGCCAACTGAGCAATCATGGACTGCATTAGCTGCTCTTCTGTCAATGGAACAAAATACCTGACACCCGTAATTAAAAGGAGGCGGGGGTGGATCACAGTTTTAGTGGGCTCATCTGTGGTTGACTCCTTCTTATTGTGATTTGGATCTGGAAGGTTTCCCAAAAGCCTCATGCATTTGGACAATATGGATTATCTATGGAGTCGTGTGATGTTGCAAGACAGGGTCTGGTCTGGAGGGGTGGATTAGATTACAGGCATATAAGAACATATAAGAATTGGATTACAGGCCCCTGGAAGGGGCAGAAGACTGAGGCTGGACCCAGAAAGGGTAGATCATTAGGACAGGGCCTGGAAGGATAAATGCAACTTTCTGCCTTCCTTCTAGACTTGATTTGATTTGGCTTCCTGTTTCTAATGCTGTAAAGAGCAGTCTCTGCTTCCATCCCTGCCATGTGCTTCCACTACAACCAGCTACCCATAAACGCACTATGACCTTCTGAAACTGTGAGCTAAAATAAACTTTGCCTACCTAGATTTGTGCATGTCAGATATTGAGTCACATCAACAAAAAAGTCACTAAGACAGCTCTAAAGCAGAAAAGACACGGTGAGAAGGTACTACAGAGGAAAGCTGTTCCATCTATGGCATTCAGAAGCAGAAAGAGAAAGGAGGAGCCAAAGGCAAGAACATATTCTTCCATGACACCCCAAGTGACCTGCTTATTCCAATATGATCCCTTCTCCGAACACATAAGACATTTGGGGGACAGTTTAGATCCTTTAGATCTAAACAAAACCTCCAAAATTGTAGGCAAAAATCAACCTTTTCTCTTAACTGACTCAGCGGACCATGCTGAGTCAAACACATGATAATCACAATCATACCCAAAGGCAGTTTTATAAAAGTCATGCAAATGTTAACTCTTCAACACCTCTCTTCTATAAACCCTCCTTATTTCTTTCGGACTTTGTATCTCTCCTCTCTGAACCGAGAATTAACTACCTACTAATCTCATTTTGGATTTAAACTTTAGCCTCATACAAAAAGTATGGCAAGTATGTACGTTTTATCTCATCAATGTAAAGCACACAAGTTAACAACATGCTGAACTGAACTTCAGAAAGGTATAATTGTGCTGCTCTTTTATTTATCTTCTTTGGATAAAAGCTGTGGGAGCTCACAACATGACAGAAACACTGGTAAATGGTGATGACTGCTAAGTAAGTGTTAAAGGAATATATAGAGAAAGTGATTCATTCTTTTCTAAAGGAACCTCTGAGTTGTTTCGAGAAACCATGACCCATTATTATGTATTCACTTCAGACACAAAGTAACCAAATAGTTTGGCTATAGAAGAGAAAAGCAAAGAGAGAGAAGAAGTAAGGGAGAAAGGGAGGGAGAAAAGGCCATAAACTGTAAAGTTAGAGTGAGTTATGGAATGAATCTCAGGTTAATGATTTCCATTTTTAATAGAAGATTTAGGGGAAAGATAGGAGTGTCAGCAAGGAAGTGAAAAGATACAATCTACACTGGGATAATAACTCAGCAGGCAGTGTGCAGGCTAACTCATTAAAATTCAGCCCTAATAGGATGTAAGTAAGCTAATATGGTATTATTCATGGGAAAACATGAAAAAAATTAAGATATTTTTAAAGATTATTTAATGGCATGGTAAATCAGAAAAAGATAGAGAACTTATTTACAGAAAAAAAGACAAGAAAATATAACGAAATGTTAATAATGGCTTTTCCCTGGATGGTATAAGATTATAGATAACATTTTATTCTATTCTCTTTTATAAACAAACTACAAGAAAAATAATTGTCCAGTCAAAATAAAAAGAAGTATTCAACTTTTAAAAAGTAACCCCAAGGGGGACGGAGAAATAGCACAGCAGTTAAAGCACTTGCCTAGCAAGCACAAGGCCCTGAGTTTGATTCCCCACAACCACAGAAAGCTGGGCATGGTAGTGCATGCCTGTAATCCCAGCACTATGGATGCTGAGGCAGGAGGATTGCCATGCGTCCAAGCCTAGCCTGGGCTACACAGTGAGTTCAACACCAGCCTGGACTGCAGGATAAGACCTTGTCTTCAAAAACTTTTAAAAATAAAAAAGTATTAGAAAAGGAAAAAGTAACCCCAACGACAATAGGAAGCTCATCTGCTGAGATTCCAAGTTAGCAATGATTGCTAAGGGACCTTACCTTTGGGACCCACTTTCCTCCTAGGAAGTTCCCACAAGCAGGGCACTTGGGTGGCTTGTGCCTGGTGACATACGTAAAGGAGCAACCTGGGCTGGTGCACGTCCCATGGCCCCGGCGGGTATACGTAGTTGTCTGTTTAAAAAAATACAGGGAGCATCAGAATCAAATGTGTACAATTTTCTCAGACCCTGTTGACTATTACAACCAAAACATAAAGAGGACATAAGTTTGTAACAGGATAGCTATTCATGGTATCAAAAACCTCTAAATTTCTTATTAGATATGTTCTGTCACTTAAAAATGTTCACTCAGCTATTAATACTAACTTGTCTAATGTGGCCAAAAGGCAAAGCAAATGTTTCCCTTGAGAAAATACCAAGCTGTCACTAGGTCCCTCTGTCAGGAATCCTAAAGAAATGCTGATTCTAGTGGTATCAAGCCAAGGATAAATGAAAAGAGGTATGTTACCAAAGGAAGAGACCAGGTTTTGAATTGCAACTTTGCCACTAACATACTGAATGACACACTTTAACTTCTGAGCCCTGGGTTTCCCCCTCTGTTAAATTCCCTGCTGGTGTAGTTCAGGAGTTACAAGTACTTGTCTAGAAAGCACAAGGGCTTGGGTTATAGCTGGGCATGGTGGTGCATGCTTGTAATCTCAGCACTCGGGAGACTGAGGAAGGAGGACCGCCATGAGTTCTAGGCCAGTTTGGGCTACACAGTGAGCTAAGAATCAGCCAATAATTTTGAACATCAATCTGTGGCACAGACTCACTGGCTGTCCTACAATCTGGACTAGTGCTCTTTAATCTCACATCTAAGCAACTTCTGGATATCCAGCTCTTGCACATGCAGGTGGGCATTTTGGACTCTGTCTTCAGACTTATAAGCTAACTTAATAAATTCCTATTCATATATACATTAAAAAAACAGCCTGGACTACTGAGCAAGATGCTGTCTCAAAAACACAAAACAAAACAAAACGATTCTCTGCTCTTCTAACTCACAGGCATCTCTGAAGGAGCAAATGTGTTAAAAGAATGAGGACAAAACCACTTACTAAATTGTGAGAGATTCTATAGGTTTGTGAGAAACTATTATTACTGAGATATAAAACATTTCTGATTTTTTTCTTAGACTGTGGCCCAATATAGAATCTTTACACTGAATACCACAGAAAGCAGATTTAAATGTTATTTCTCGAAGAAAATTATTAGTAATCTGGAAATATTATAAGTAGCAGCCTACAGAAAAGACTTCAGGAGCTGAAGGAATAGCATAGTGGTTAAACTGCTTGCCTTGCAAGCACAAGGCCTTGAGTTCGATTCCTCCTCACCACATAAAGCTGGGTGTGGTGGCACACACCTGCAATCTCAGCACTTGGGAGGCTGAGGCAGGCAGATTGTTCTCAGCCCAAGGGCAGCCTGGGCTACACCAGTGAATTCAGGACCAGCCTGGGCTACAGAGCAAGATCCTGTCTCCAAAAAAAAAAAAAAAAAAAGACTTCAGAAAAAAAAAAATCTAGACTGATGTATCAGTCATAAAATGCTTCTCTAGAAGAGCTTGGCTGACATTCCCTTCCCCCAACCGAGGGTTATGTGCGTTGTTTTTTTTTTTTTTAAAGACCGGGCTACACCTGCAATCCTACTGCTTCATCCTGGGTTACGACTTACATCTGGAAACTCCCTAAAAGTCTCACATATTTATTTATTTATTTCTATTTACATGTAACCTCCCTTTCCCCTCTCATGTACTTAAAAAGAATTGGTCCTTCAGGTGCTTCCTTGTAAGTGGATCCATTTATTGGCGAGTTCAGCAGTGAATATGTTGTTAGGAGACGGGATCTGGTTGCTTGTGGGTCACTGGCATGGTGTGGATGGGTATACTGTTGTCCCCATCTCCTCCCTTCTCTTTCTGCCTCCAAACCACCAAGGAATAAGCAGCGGCTTCGGCCAGAGACTCTTCCACCATCCTCTTGGTCTTGAAGGCAGCAGACTACTGACTGAATCCTCGAAAAACTGTGGGCCAAAATAATTTCCTCCTTCAAGCTGTGTCAGGCATTTTGTTCCAGTGACAGGGACATGACTAAGACAACCTCCTGCTTTATCCTTAGCTTGGCTGACGCTTTCTAGAGCAGGAGTGGGAGAATCTGTTTGCCAAAGGGTATTTGGTATTTGTGACATCATTTGTAAGTCATTTCACCTTAAAAATTAGTTTGCTATACTTGGTAAAACATTTATTTATATAATGAACTCACTCCTAATACGATAGCTGCCTTGGCTAGGCTGGACCAAAGGACCACACAATACAGTTTGTAGGCCAGGTAGTCCTCACCATTTTAAAGTATGACAAAACAGTCATTTTTAAGAGTTCAAGGATTCAGCACAAATAGGAATTTCTCCATGAATCAAACTGAATGGTTGTTCCTTTTGTTTTTTTTGAAACAGAGTCTCGCTCTGTAGTCCAGGCTGGCCTTGAACTCACGGCAATCCTCTTGTCTCAGCCACCAGAGCAAGTGATGAAAGAGTTTTGAAGATAGGAGTACAGTGTGGAATTCAAAGAGTTATTTATCCAGTTTGTTTCATGGATACAGAAATGAAGGCTTGGGGAAGGGGCATGCAGCTGAGATTTTTTTTTTTTTTTTTTAGCAAAACAAAACAAAAAGATGCTTATTGCCTCCTGTAAGGCAGCTGTGAAATAGTGAGGACAGAGTTATTCTTTATGTTGACCAGACTCAAACACCCCATATGTCCATCACCTGAGAAAAAGGCACACACAAAAACACAATGTTTGTCCAATTCAATTACATAAGGTACCAAGAGTATGTAAATTCACAGACAGAAAGCAGAACAGAGATTATGTGGGGACAAGGAAAAATGGGGAGTTACTACTTAAAAAGTAGACTATTTCTATTTGGAACCATGAAAAACTTCTGGAAATATTTTTAATGTCACTTCATTGTATACTTAAAAATGATTAAATGGTACATTTTGTAATGTATTACTTTACTACAATTTTCTAAAGGAAAAGTAAGTGAATACTATGTTAAAACAACTAAATACCTACATGAAATGACAAATTCCTTGAAAGGCAAAATATCAAAAGCTCACTCAAAAATAGGTAAACAAGGGGCTGGAGGAATAGCACTGTGGTTAGAGCTTGCCTCCCAAGTGTAAAGCCCTGAGTACAATTCCCTAGCACCACATCACCAGGTATGGTGACCATGCCTATAATCCCAGTACTTGGAAAACTGAGGCAGGAGGATTTCAGGGAGTTTGAGGCTAGCCTGGGCTACACAGTGAGTTCAGGACCAGCCTGGTTACAGAGTGAGACCCTATCCATTAAAAAAATAATAATCAAGATAGCCATAAATATAATTTTAAAACTTTATAGTTAAAAACCTTTCCAAAAAGAAAACTTCATGCCCAGATGACTTCAACATATAACAAAGAAATGTGAATACAACACAAACTCTTCTAGAAAACTGATGAGAAAAAGAATACTTGTCAACTCATGTTGACACCAATATGAAAACTAGACACAAGAAGAAAAAGAAAACTACACAGACTGTAAAGGGACATTGGAGGATTGGGGGACATAGCTCAGTAACTACAGCATTTGTCTTGGAAGTGTGAGGTCCTGGGTTTGATCCTCCAGCACCACATAAGAGCTGGACATTATGTTGTATGCCTATAATCTCATCAAGTGGGAAGCTGAGTCAGGAGGACTACTGTCTGTTTAAGGCCAGCCTCATCTACATAGTAAATTCAGGACCAGCTGGAGTATACAGCGATACTCCTGAACAGTAAGACCAACATCCCTGATGAACACAGATTCAAAGATTCTTAACAAAATTTTAGCAATATATAAGAACGATAGCAGATTATTGCTAAACAGGTTTTTCCCAGGAATGCTAGGTTAATTTATCATTTGAAAAAAATTATATTCATGACATTAAACCACTAGAAAAGAAAACCTATACAATCATCTCAATGGGCATAGAAAAAGCACTTAAAAAATCCAACATCTACTTCTAATTTAAGAAAAAAAAAACAGCAAATAAGAAATATAAAAGAGGGACTGTAGGAATGGCTCAGCCTTGAAGGACTTGCTTAGCAAGCATGCACTTAGGTAAAAGCTAAGTACCTGAGTTGATTCCCTAGCATCACGTAAGCTGGGCATGGTGGCACACGCCTGTAATCCCAGCACTCAGGAAGCTAAGGTAGGAGGATTGCTCTGAATCCAAGGCCAGTCTCAGCTCCAAAGCAAGTTCAGGACCAGCCTGGGCTATAGAATAAGACCCTACCTCAAAAAAAAAAGAATGATATAAATCTAAAACCTGACTCAAAACATGATTGTCTATGTAGAAAATCCAATCAAATCTACAAAAAAGCTAACAGAAGTTTAGAAAACTTGTTGGATACAAGATTTTATATATAAAAAACATTAATTATATTACTAATACTAGCAGGTGTCAATCAGATATTGAGATTTTTGTAAAAATACCATTTATAATAGAATCAAAACAAGAAGTATTTAGTGAGATTTCTCAGCCCAGATGCTACAATATGAGACAGAAAAAGGCTCTAGCTTGTCTGCTGTACAGTGGCCTTTACGTCCCTTTCTCCTCTCTGGGTCTTTTTCTTAATCTACGTAATAGTAGTATTTACCTAATTAGGTAAGTGACCCTTCAATTTTTCAAAATTATGTATGCTTCTAAAATTTTGGGGGGGCTGGAGGAATAGCTCAGCAGTTAAAACATTTGTTAAGTTTGATTCCCCAGTATTACATAAACCAGGATTGGCAGCACATGCCTATAAACCCAGCATTCCTAGCACTCAGGAGGCAGAGGTAGCAGGATTGTCATGAATCCAAGGCCAGCCTGGACTACATAGTGAGTTCAGGACCAGCCTGGGCTATACAGACTGAGACCCTGTTTCCCCCCCAAAATTTTTTTGGTAAAAGCTATGATACCTATTCCAGGAAAATGCTCTCCATAAGTTTGTACATAACTTCATTAGGCCTAAAGGTAGCAGGGCTGGAGAAATGGCATAGGGGTTAAAGCTTGCTTTGTAAGTGCAAGACCCTGAGTTTGACTCTCTAGTTCCACATGCCAGGCACGGTGGTGCACAGCTATAATCTAACTCCAGAGGCTGAGAAAGAGAATGCCATTAGTCCAAGGCCAGCCTGGGCCACATAGTGCATTCAGAAGTGGCCAGGGCTACAGAGTGACACCCTGTCTCAAACAAACAAACTAACAAAAACAAAAGAAAAAAACAACAACTCGATCACAGATCCCATGAAATTCTATCTATAGAGCTCCCAGTGAATCTGATAATTCCCGAGACTATTGCCAGTCCCAGAGTTTTAAGGTTCTAAGACTTGTAGAGAACTACTTAGAAAAAGAAGCTTATGGAGACCCAATTACTGTTAATTCCCCACCTACTGACCAGCTTAATAGAGGTGGGGTTTTCCACAACTGAGTAGGCAGGCAGAGGCAACATGATGAACTGTGTGGCTGGTGCAGAGGAGCTATTTTCACTGGAATCCTGTGGACAACAGAGAAGAGGACAGTTTCATTAAAATAAGAGTACAAAATACCCAGGATCACTCCTAATACTGGAAGACTGCGTTGAGTCAAGTACCCACAATGTGTTTATTCAAACAAATCAATCTAAAATGTCAAAAACTTTGAGGAACAAAGAAAAAGCTACTATCACAGAAATGCAATATCTTCATTTTACAGATGAAAAAAACTAAAGGTTTTAAGAGACTTCAAATTCCCAAGTTCACATAAGCAGTTCTTCTGACTTTGTTGAAAGTTCTTAGCAGACTAAATCTGCCTCAACCAGGCAAGGGATGTGCTTCATTACCATAAATAGTACTGAGGCCACAAATAAAGATTTATTAGGCCTGAGACAGATTTCTCTGCAGGGGTACCTGCTCTCAATTGCCAAAGCCATAGGGGCTGTAGCATGTTGGCCTTCCTAGCCTGAACAGGACATCTATCTCTTTGAGGATGTTACCTTATCCAAGGAAAAAGTAAAGCTTACCCTTGGGTAAGATGGCATTTTCCCCACTTTCAGGGACCTGGCTGTAGCATCAATAGAACTGCGGCTTTCCCCTCAACTGAGAGTAACTCCTGGCCAGGAGAGAGAGACTTAACTCTTCTTTCTCAGCTAATAATCTCATCAACCTGGCCTTCTAGAGAATGTCTTTTTTCTTGCCCTATCTCTGCCCAGGAAGAAAGACCTTTAATATTTCTCTCACTGGAGGAAGAGCACAGGAGTTGAGAGCACTTGCCTAGCAAGCACAAGCCCAAGTTGATTTCCTAGCACCATATAAGTTGGGCTTGGTGATGCACAGCTATAATGGCTATAATACCAACACTTGCAATTCCAACATTCAGGAGTCTTAGGCAGGTGGACTGCCATGTGTAGGCTGCCAGCCGAGGCTACACAGTGAGGTTGGGAACAGCATGGACTACAGCAGAATAAGATCCTGTCCCAAACAAAAAACAAATGAACAACAACAACAACAAAGAAAACAGTTGGAGAGAGTACCTGAGAAACTAAAGAGAATTTTAGAATAAGCACCAGGGTTAAGAATGTTTTAGAAAATTACATGTACTAAAGCACTGTTATCATACTACTCTTAATTACCACTGTATCAAAATCACACTGCATGGTGCTGGCTGCCTTTTTACTAATTCCCAGTAAAGCAAAGGACCACTTACCCTCATGACTGTCACCACTGACACACTCTCCCCAACCTGGGTATGCGGCATGGTCAGGCTTCCTGTGGGGAGTTCGGATGAGCCATTCACCAAGGTTTCTTCAATTACCAGGCTTGTCTGGTAAGGCTGGTGGCTCTCCCCTACCTCCAAGGAAGCCTCCTCCAGGAGCACATCCTGACTGAGGATCTCTGAGGTGGCGATTTCCTGTACAGCACCTGGCTGAGCAAGGGCTCCCACCTCCTCAGTCAGGGCCTCCACAGCTAAGCATTGTTCTGCAATGCCTGCATGGCTGGGCACTGTCTCTGGGGCAGCAGTGGAAACAAGAGAAGGCCCTTTGGGGGACATCTGGTTTTGAGCCACACAAAGCTCTAGCTGAGGGCAGCTCCGGTCCTCCTGCAGGCTACTCTTGGGGATGATGATGTAATCTGAACGGGGGAGGATCTTGCGGAAACCTGGGATGTCCGGAACCACAGCAGCCAGTGCAGCGTGCTTAGAGTTCTAGGGATGAAGAAGTGAGAGAGAGAGAGAGACAAAGATAAACAGAGTAAGACAAAACAGATGCCTATTTATTCACACATTTTTAAGGTGACTAAAAGGGCTACTTTCTTGACCTTACTTATATAGGATCAGCCTCTATTAACAGTGGTATCATCTTCACCTTATCAATCCATGTAGTCTACTTGCTCAATCACACCTGAAACAGGTAACATGGATCGAACTTTGGACAGGGCACTCATCTTGGCATCTAAAACTGTGAGCTGGAACACCATGTCTGGTGTGGTCCTAAGCAAATCCTGTTCCTCTGGAGGCCTCAGCTGCCCCATATTTAAAACAAAGAAACTTAATCAGGTAATTTCTAAGATCATTTTGTGCTTCAATGTGTTGGATTCCAGAGTGACATAAAGTATAAGCACCAAAACAGATAAATGTTCAAAAACAAAAACTCAAAAGCAGCAAATACAACACAACAGATGAGATAGAACTGAACACAGAAAGTCAAGATTTTGACCTCATTGGTTTTTCCCAGACTTACAAAGATGAAGCTGCGCAGCTAGGAGGACTCTGTGAAAGAAAACATACAAATGGGCTTGCTCATTAGGTCTCAAATATATTAAAGGGGGAAAAAGGAATTAACACTAACTGATATAGCACTCTAAAACTCAGGAAATGCTTTCTAACCTTGCCTTAAAAATTATATATTAATTTTGTTATTTTCCCATTTAACACATGAAGAAATTGAGGCTAAAACTCAGAGGGTTAAACTCCCAAAGCACAACAGTGAGTCATAAAGACCTGAACTCTAGATGAAGTCCTCTAAAGATCAACCAAATACTAGAAACACAACCAACTGGCAACAAGAAGAAAGTATTTTCCATTAAGGAAAACAGAAATTCAAAGTTAACAGGTGAGAACCAAAATTAAATTGAAAAGAATAATAATTCTGGAAGTTACCTTTTTCAAAGGAATATTAAAGTCAATTACAAAAGAATCCTTATAGAAATCAAAATCAACAAGTCAAGACTATTTCAGGTACAAAGGAAACACTTATATATTAAAGCTCAAAGATTCAGATTAAACATGAAAGTAGACTGAACCCTTTATGAAACCCTGATGGGAGAAGTTAATAGAAAATGACACTCTTGTCATTCTTTGAAGCACACAGGTATAGGAAACAAGACTTAGTAGTAGCAAATAACAGGAGAGTCTGGACTTGAACCCTACCACAGAGAAACTAGAATGGTCTGGATGACATTGCTTTTATAGACTGGAAGGGGTGGAGCTGGAGGAATAAATCACAGTTAAAGTGCTTGTCTAAGGCTGGAGGAATGGCACAGTGGTTAAAGCACTTGCCTTGCAAGGTCAAAGCCCTGAGTTCAATTTCCCAGCACCACATAAAGCTGGGTGTGGTAGCACAACCCTATAATCCCAGCACTTGAGAGGCTGAGGCAGGAGGACTGCCATGAGTCTGAGGCCAGCCTGGGCTGCACACTAAATTCAGGACCAGACCAGGCTGGACTGCAGAATAAGACTCTGTCTAAAAAAAAAAAAAAAAAAAAAAAAAAAGACAAACAGACTTGGAAGGGGTAACACTGGGTCCTGCACTTGGCAGAAGACCTACAGAGTTGCTAAGGGAAGAGCCTTCCACAGGCGCCAGAGGGCTCCAAGAGGCTCCCAAGGTACAAAGGCAGGAGAACCTTACCTTCTTCACACAGGCAACTGGACAAGCACATAAAGCTCCACCCAGTCTTAGTACATTCCAAATGCTCAATAAATCCCCCTTTCTTACTATATAGTTCCTGAAAGTAAGCTCCTAAAGTGAACATTTATTGACAGAGTCAGTATGTGCTAAGAACTCCGCTAGGCGATTTACACAGTCTATTTTAAACATCATGGGTAAATACTAGATCACTTTACAGATAAAGAAAGCAAGACTGAAAAGTTAAGTTGAATGAGCCTTTCAAAATCACTCAGCTACCAAGTATCAGAATTAACCAATCTTGGTAGTAACAGTGAATACAGTAAGTCTATGCTTATAAATAAAGAAGAATTATTATAGATGGTTTATTTAAAAATTTTTAAGTGTTGATAAGGACTACCAGTGTATAGTTTTAAAAACCAAAAGTCAATCAATCAATCAATCAATCAAAAACCAAATACTTGGCTGCGGACAAATCTCAGTTAAAAAGCTTACCCCAGTACCACATAACAATTAGGTGGGTGTGGGGGCACACACTTACAATTCCAGCACTAGGCAAGATTACTGTGAATTTGAGGTCAGCCAGGGGTATACAGTGAGTTCAGGACCAGCCTAGTCTACAGAGAGCGATCTTGTTTCAAAAATACAACCAAGTGATTTCAGGATCAGATAAAAATTTATTACAGGCAAAGATTCCTCTCCCCACAAGGTGAGACAATGTCTCAAAATAAAAGTAAGGCTAACCTCCCCCTTTGGCACTGAGACAATCTGCACACTTATTTTAGACTTTATCCCCACCCCCAAAGGGATTACTTCCCAGAGGCTATGCTTATAAACAAATAATCTAGAAGAGAAGTAGACAGTAGCATTTTTGGTACTGTAGGTAACATAAAACTCCTCAAGGAAGAGGGATGTCAAGCCAATAAGGTCAAAATCATCTAGACAACAGTGGCAGGAAAACTCCAATGTAACCTGTTCTGCAGTAACATAATTGCTGTTCTGCAGTAACATAGTTGCTGTTCTGCAGTAACATAGTTGTCTTCCTGAGGAAACTTTGCTCTACAGTATCAAAAAAGTAGTTACAGCTGATCGGTCCAATTGGAAATAGGAGTGAAGGTGTTAAGATTTCAACATAAAGTAGCAAAATTCTTTTTCCTGCATGTATTTCAATTTAAAATAAAACAGCAACTTAAGTGGTAATCAGTGTACTTTGTCACTGTAAATGAAAAATAACAAAATGGCTGGCAGACATAAAAATAAATGCTTCCTTTCTATGCTTTAATCCATACATCCATCTCCTCAATATCCTTACTCCTCTTCAACTTTGATCTTGCATTTTTGCTTCTGGCAGAGCTCCTAACAAAAACGTGCTTTTACACAAAGCAATTGTGTGTTACTTCTAAACATGAAAGCTGTACTTCCAAATTATAACTGGTAACAGAATAACTCAAATTAATTACACAACAATGGGGCTGGAGGAATGGCTCAGAGTTTAAACTGCTAAGATAAGTGCTAAGTATCTGAGTTCATTTCTCCAGCACCACATAAGCCGGGCATGGTGGTGCACACCTGTAATCCCAGCACTCGGGCGGGTAAGACAGGAGAATTGCCATGAGTCTAAGGTCAGCTGGGGCTCCACAGTGAGTTCAGGACTAGCCTGGGCTAGAGAGAGAGACCCTGTCTCAAAAAAAAAAAAAAAAAAAACACAACAATCAATTTACAATGTGAAAACATGGTCTAAAAGAAACACTTTTTAAGCTACTACATTAAAGAGAAACACCACTACGTAAAAGAATACAGGTCACACTAAAATTCAGAAAAAGCACCTAAGATCCACTGCAGAGAACTCAGAAAATTCCAGCTCCACATACTACTGCAATCTAAGAGAACAATGACAAAAAGGGAAGGCATCATCAAAACAGTAACAAAGATGGCCAAGACAGATAAAATGATAAAACATTCTCGCAAGAAAAGAAAATAGGAAAACAGGGTAGTTGTTCTTCTAATGAACCAAGGAAGAAATCAGTTTGGGAGTTTGAGGGCAGACAAACGACTTACAGGATCCAAACCTTCTTTCTCTAGTTTGGCTTTTTCCAAGTAGTAACTCCTCTCGGCCACGCTGAGAAGCCTCCAACTCTCACTAATCTTCTTATTGATCTCTGACTGTGGGAGATGGGGGAGCTCCTGCTGCACTTTCAGGTAGATGTCATAGTAGTACAGAAGGTAAGCAGACCTGAGGAAGTAAAGATTGCTTCAGGCTTCCTTTATTCAACCATATATACTACAATGTTAAGGGTTGGGTAGTCAAGAGGTTGATACAAAACCCTCAACCCAAAGCATTCATCTAAATAGGACTGAAAGTCAAGCAAATAAACACTTGCAATAATACTCCCGGATGGCATTTGAGGTGAGCAAAATGAATGGTTAAAACAGCAAATGACTGTTCCCCCTTTAGAAACCTGGAAAAAAAAAAAAAGGGTTATCTGATATACTGTTCTACAGAACACTTTCTACAGGAATGAATGACTGGCTTTAAAATCCAATATAGCTGGGCCTAGTGGCACAGGCCTGTAATTTCACCACTCTCGGAAGCCGAGGCAGGAGGACTGCAAGTTCAAGCCCAGCCTGGGCAATTCAATGACTTATTAAGACTCTGCTTCAAAATCAAAACCAAACAATGTGCTCCGATGTAGCTCAGTGTGAAGGCCTTGGGCTCAATCCTCAGTACCTCAACGCCCACTCCCCCTCCAGCCCCAACAAATACAGCCAAAAAAAAAAAAAAAAAAAAATACATGTGTCCTGTCATTCTACTTTCAAGGAAAAATTACTCATGTTCTAACTGTCCACATTAGGTGTCATTACACTCTTCTACGCAGTCGTTGGCCATTTAACTGGTCAATGGCACCTCCTAAAGGCTGAAAGAGGACAGCATATACAATTACTAAAGAGACCCAAGGCTGCACAGTTCACAAGTCTGTATCGTTCATAGTTAACTATAATCTGGATATTCTCTGTAAATATCATTGGTACTGTGTATAATTCTATAATAATATTAATGCCTTGTTTTAAATAAACAATGGTATAATAAGAAAATGTAGCTCTTTCATACAAAGCTTCTACCATCTGTATGGTACAATTTTCTGTGATACCCTAAGAACATAAAGAAAGTCTGACCAGGAATGGCAAATGCTGGCATAAATCTAGCCATCTCCCAATCCCCTTTCCACTCTCCCTCTACCCCACTGCCCATTCAGAAATTTCAACAACTGCATTCTTTCTCAATCAATCTTCAAGTCTTCCTCAACTGAGTTCTCCAAACAGCTTGTTTATAAATGCCAGCAACAACCAAAATATGTTGGATAACCTGGGTTTCTTGGCCTTTTCTCCATGTATTTTATACTTTTTCTTCTTCTTAGGTGGTCCAGGGGAAGAGTAACAGTAGGCTTCCTCAATTTCCTCCATCACGACAGTTACCTCAGTACCATCATATGATGCATCCATGGCTAGAGGACAGAAAAATCAAACACATAAATTTAAAGATCCACCCTAAAAGGGGCAGCTGCCTCCACACCAAATTATCCCTTACCTATGTGAAGTCACAAAGGCTGAGCCATTTCTCAAACTCAATAGATCCTAATAAGCACATGGGATGCTTGTTAAAAATACAGATTTCAGCCAGGTGTGGAGCACAACTGTATTTTTAGCACTCTAGGAGGTTGAGGAAGGAGGACCACAACTTCGAGCCAGACTGGGTAACCTAGCAAGACTCTGTTTCAAAATTATACATAATTAACAGGCTGGGGATGTGTCTGAGGGTGAAAGCCTGGGCTCAATACCACAACAAAACAAACAGACAAAACCCCTCAAAACTGAATGACTAGTTCAAAAAGAATTTATGGCCGAGTTCAAAGTTAGGCTATGCCAACTAAATCTTCGAAGGAAGAAAGTTTTCCCAAAACTTCTTGAACTTCTACAGAACTTCTAAGTGGAGAATACTACAACTGCTCTGGAAAGTCCATCAGAAGGAGCTGGGCATGGTGATGCACACCTGTAATCCCAGCAGGCCAGAGGCTGAGGCAGGAGAATTGCTGTGAGTTCAGGACCAGCCTTAACTACGAGGCCTGAGCTAGTGAGTGGGAAACTGTCTTCAAAAAACAAAAAGAAAAAAAAAGCCCAGTTACATCTCACTTAGTTCTCACTTCAAAAATGACAAGGTATCTGGGCTGGATAAACAACATAGCGGTTAACAGTGCTTGCCTAGTAAGTGTGAGGACCTAGTTAGAGTCCCCAGAACCACATTAAGGTGGGGATAGTGGCACACAGGACTGCCATGAGTTTGAGGCCAGCAAGGACGACACAGTAGTTTGGGACAAGACTGGACTATAGAAAGCACGACTCTGTCTCAACAAGATATAAACAAATAAGGAAACAAATACATATGAACACTTCCTAGCAATATTTTTTTTATGACAAAGTATCTGGCAAGTATAGTGACTAAGAAGCCCAAATGTGGAGTGTGGAGCCCTAGATCCAAGTGTAAACATTCAGCACATAATCATACTAAATTTCAGCTATTCCTACTATAAAAATGAAGGGATGAACTTAGGTGGCTCCTTTATCTGCAAATGACAATCTTTCCATACATGTGAAAGCTACAAACTTTCCCTTAGATAATGCAAACCTTTTCACTTCTAATTTAAGGAACTATTCCAGGTGAAAGACATTATTCCTAAGGTAGCTTTCAGTTCTGTGGCAGCTTTAAAAGGCTTTTTCATATTCCTTGGCCAAAACCTCTCAAAACCAAAAATGATACTCTGTCACACTGCATCCCTAGTAGAAAACACAGAGCAAGACCTAGCTGATTAAGCAAAAGGGTGAAGGCGGCCAAATCAAGGCTTTGTGGGGACATGCTTTTTTGGGCCTCTTATGACGACTTTCTGATCCTTGTGGATAAAAGCAGCAACTCCAAGATAACATCTAAAAAGAATGGCATAAAAGATTTCAGCATTTAAATCAAAACAAATACAAAAAAATCACTATATCACCTTGGGATGGGAAACGCAAGTGAGAGCTTTTTGTTTGGTTTATTATCCTATTCTAAGCCTGGGTCCAAGTTTGTTTTCAGACCCGAGGCCTCTACACAGCAACGCAAAGCCAGAGTAATAGGTTACAAATAAGGGCTGGAGGGGAGGGGAGAGTCGATTTCAGGTGGTCCTGCTTGATAGCGCTAGCAAGGACATCTATGGCCTTAAGCAAGTTACTTACCCTCTCTAAGCCTCAAGTTTCTCCATCTGCAAAACAGAGGGGCAGCCCTCGAAATACGACACTTTCCCTGCCCGGGAGATCCTCCTCGGAACCCCAGGGGGCCGCCTTTGACGGCTCCTGCGGCGGGGTTGGACCGAGCTAGTTTCCTTCCCCCTCAGGGTCCCGAGGATAGGGACCTCGGAAAGAGGTGACTAACTCAATGGTCCCGCTTTTTGAAAGATGCCACAGAGGCCTGCTCAGAAAGCCGCAGCCCCCAGCGCCAGGGCGCGACCACCCAGGGCAGCACTCACCCCGAGGAGAGCGCCAGCCGCGCGGTTCACATTCCCGGGGACGCCGGGCCCCAGGGCACGACGAGGGCGATGGCCGACACACTCTCGCTCCCCGCTATCGGCGAGAGGCGGCTGCAGTCTTGACCGCGGCAACGAGGAAGTGGAGGCGAGGGCCCGCGCGCGCATCCCGGGGGCTGGAGGAGCCCCGGCCCGGCGGCCCCGCCCGGCACAACACGGCGCGGAGTCGCGGCAGACGGGTCGTGAAAGGCGAGGACAGGCGCACAGGGTAGCCCCGCTGGGTCCTCCCCCGACGCCTGCCGAGGACCCCGGGGATCCAGCCCCGGGGAGCCCGAGGAAGGGAGCAAGAGCGCAAGCGTCGCCGCGGCCCCAGCACGGTGGCCGTAGCAGCAGCAACAGCAGCCGCAGCAGCACCAAAGGCGCACCACGGATCGCCAGGGAGACCCGTCCCGGCGGCCTTCGCGGCACACCGGAAGTGCCCGGCGCCGCGTGACTGAGCGACCCCTCGCGCAAGCGCAACCCGCCCGGCCCGGTTGGAAGCCGGGCCCGTAGGAACCTTTCGGAGGCTCGAGCTGGGGCGGCCGGGCTAGACGGACTGCTTCCGGCCAGAAGGCCCGGTGACGGAGGAAGCTCTTCCTCCTGGCCCCGCAGCCCCGAGCTATGCGTCGGGCCCTTCGGGTGACGGAGGCGTGGCAGGTCCTCTCCTCTCGGAGGTGCGCTGGGGAGCCAGCGTGCCGATCCAGGTCTGACCCCAGCCTTCCTTTATCTGTCCCCCCTCATTCAGAAGGGGATTGATATTTCTGAGTGCCACACCAAGCCCCTCCCCCCGCCCGGTCATTTGCTCTCAGTCTGACCCATAGTCCCACAGATAGTAACGAGACTTGAGTTTCTGGAGAGTTGAGCGATCCCCAAAATCCGGGATTAAATCCGATTGTCCCCCATGGCACAGACAGTACCGCATGTGAGCAAGTACCCGTATGACTCACACATCTTGCAAATGTATTTCTAGTCTGACTTCCTTGCGTCTATCCTTGTAACCGACCTACCAGCCACCGTCATCTCCTGACTGAACTGATGCAATTCAGACACCTCCGCTTCGGAGGTGTCTTTAGTCATTTCTCCACATAGTGACTGCGCTTTTATGTCTGGTCAAGTAACTCCTTCAAATTCTCCAGTGTCTTTTGCTTAAAATTCAAACTTGTATGCCTGAGGTGTAACCAGTGGTACAACGCTTGCCTAGTAAGGCCCTGAATTTGATCACCAGTACTGAAATATTAAGTTAAACTTATTGGTGGTTTTTCCCCCTCTCTCAATACTGGGAATTGAACCCAGGGCCTCACTCTTAGCTACATCCCCACCCTCCTCATATATATGTTGAAGACAGGGTCTCACTAAATTACTAAATTGCCCAGACAGGACTCAAATTTGCAATCCTCTTGCCTCCGTCTTCCAGAGTGCTGAGATTACAAACGTGGACCACTCTCAGCTTTGAACTTTTTAAGCTGGCCAAGACTTTGGTTTGGCTCCTGCTTTATTTGTTTGTTTTTTAAATGTCCTGTCAGTATCAGTAGGTCTCAGAATAAGCTATGTAACATTTCATAGTATTCAAAGTATTTGTCATGAGCCTCTCTGGGTTTGTCACAAGTAAGTCATGTTAAGTATTTAAGATGCTTTGCATATTGTATTTAAGCAGTAGGTCCTCAGTAACTGGTTCCCAGCTCAATAAATGGCACCACCATCCACTGGATTGTTTTCAAACCAGAAATCTGAGGTATCTCTGACTCCTTCATTTCACATACAGTATCTCAAGAACATAGCCCAAAGTGATGTTTCTACTCTGGTCCAAGCTACCATTTCTTGTCTGGACTTCTGCTCCTCCTTTCTTACCTCCCCCAACACTGCTGGAGATTGAGCCTGGGTCTTGCAAATACACTACCACAGCCCTATATTCCCAATTCCAGCACTCTTTTTCTCTGAACTCTTTAGTTCCATTCCTCACACAGCATTCATTCATCTTTAGCCCCTGTTTACCGTCCTTCAGTTGCTTCCTTTTGCATTCAAATTAACATCCAAATTGTAATCACTCGGTAAGATTAGCCTACTTTTATCTTCAGATTTATGACCACCTCTTAGGTAAACAAACTTCACTCATTAAGTTTTCCACCCTGGAACTAAGAGACCTTTATTTTTATGTTGGTAAAAAAAAAATTCGCATGACTTATAATTTAACATTTTTTGTAAATACATGAATTCCAAATTCTGTAACACATTCGAACCATGGGGTTTGGAGAATTAGTATGTCCACCCGTTCTGCAGAGGTTCATCCCTTCCCTGTCTACCATTGTCTATCCTGCCATTCATGTATAAGCCTTTTTATGTTATTATTTCTGTGCATTTCCTAAGAGGGACACCCATCTGTAGTCAGTCTTTTGTCCTTCGTCCATTTCACTGAGCATTATTGACTCGAGGTGGCCCCATTTTCATTCAAGCACTTCATATCTGTCTTTCTTTATGGCTGAATAGTATTCAATTGTGTATAGGAACCATATCTTCTTTAATTGGTCCTGTATGGATGGGCAGGTAGGTTATTTCCAGGATTTGGCTATTATAAATTTTGCTGCTATAAAGGTGGATAGGCATGTGTCCTTTTGGTATGTGACTTTATTTCTTTTGGGCACATGCCCAGTAGGGCAGTAGCTGGATCAAATGGAATTTCCATTCTCAGCTTTCCAAGGACCAAAGCTTTCTAAAGTGCAATTCCTATCATGTCATTCCACAGAAAGTCCATTAAAGCGGCTGGAGGAATGGCACAGTGGGTTAAAGCACTTGCAGAGCAAGTGCAAGGCCCTGAATTTTATTCCCCAGCACTACATAAAGCTGGGCATGATAACACATGCCTGTAATCCCAGCACTCAGGAGACTGAGGCAGGAAGATTGTCATTAGTCCAAGGCCAGTTTGGGCTGCATAGTGAGTTCAGGACCAACCTGAGATACAGAGCAAGACCCTGTCTCAAAAAAGAAAAAAAATCTATTGAAGCCTGCTTATTGGCTGAAGATCCTAAGTCTTTGTGATTGGCTCCTTTACTCTTCAGAAACATTTTTCCTGATTGTGACATTTTATTTTCTCTAGTACTTTATTGCCTTTACACATATTTCCTTACATATCATGAACTGTGCTTGTTTTAAGCCCAGCATAAATATTGTTTCCTTTTTAAAGTGTACTGCTCTTCCATGTCTCATCCCAGTTTACCCCCACTCTGTCTTCCCACAGAACTCTGTAATATGTTCAGTATTGCACACTTTAGCGTTTGTCTTTCTTGCTTCCCTGGTCAACTTCTCAGTGGTAGCTGGGCAGTCTGCTTCCCCTCTGGCAATGCTATTGGGCATAGGTGTGTGGAAGTAATGGTAAAAATTCACCCTGGGAAGGGAAGTTGTAGCATAAAGTCACAGCATTTTGTCCTTTGAGGATTCTCATGATAAAATGCCTAAAGCAGGCAATTACCGAAGCTGTTACTGTTGGATGGTGTTTTGTTTGACTAGCTTTGGCAAGGGAAGTATTTATTTTAAATTTTTTAAAGCTCTAAATAGGACACACAGACCACAGCATTATGATACGTTATTACTAGTTTTACTCACTGTATATCACCATCCTGTTCCCTAGAGGCATTTGAATATGGAGCACCTATCCAGAATCTAATACTTCAATTTGAAAGGGACTTTAAGGATCATTTAGTCTTACAGTTTGCAAAAAACATGTGGCATGTCAAAATAACACTCAGAGCATTTCAAATATATATAATCCTCATAGAGATTCTCATTCAATAAATCTTAGGTTGGATCTGGATATCAGATTCTGATATGCTCTTCTGGTTGAATCCAACCTCTTCATTTTAAAATGGGAAGAGAGGTATAGAGAGGGGTTGTACTATAACCTGGCTATCACTTCTGCCATCATCTCTTACCCAAATTATCAGGAAATAATTATTCCAGTATCCTAGCTGGTCTCTGCCTCTTTGATTCATTTTCCACAAAACAGTTAGATTGATTCTTTGTTTTTGTTTTGCAGCAAAGTCTCACACTGTAATCCAGGTTAGCTATGAACTCATTATGTAGCCCAGGCTAGGCTTGAACTCATGATAGTCCTCCTGCTTCAGACTCAAGAGTACTGGAATTACAGATATGCATCACCACACCCAGCATATATGGTGTGGGGGAGTCAAACCCAGGCCTTGCACTTGCTAGCAAGCACTTATAACCACTAAGTTATGCCCCCCTCCACCAGCTCACCAGAGCATCTCTGAATGATCTGGCTATCTACCTTTCTCATACATGGAGTCACACTACTCCTTCAGGTCCCTAAATACCTTAAGCTTTTAGTTGCTTTTGAGATTTGCTGATGTTATGTCCTTTACTGGACTGTTCTTTGTCTCTGCTCTTCATCGAGACCTCATTTAAATGCCATTATCTCAGTCTACTCCTGACTACCCCTTATAAATAGATCTTCTTTTATTGTTACCATACTGTTTGTTTTCTTCATTGCACTTACTACTCTCTGTAAGTATATTATTTATCTGTTTAGTTTTATCTTACCACATTGTATATTTTATAATGGAGATGACTTTGACTACTCTTCATTGAATCCTTACTGTTTTGCATCTGTACATGTTCATTAAATAATCATGTGATACAAGAAACATCTTCCCATAGTGAAAATCTTTCCAA
This sequence comes from Ctenodactylus gundi, assembly GCA_004027205.1. Taxonomy (NCBI): domain Eukaryota; kingdom Metazoa; phylum Chordata; class Mammalia; order Rodentia; family Ctenodactylidae; genus Ctenodactylus; species Ctenodactylus gundi. The sequence goes on along the minus strand of PVKB01004208.1, from coordinate 78,289 downwards.
GTTCAGATACTTATGAAGATCTCATTTGGGTGGAATTTCAAACAGGACCATATTCAAACAGAAAGACAGATACAGCACTAATCTGACTCAAGAAATCTCAGGTGATGGACATATGGGGTGTTTGGGTCTGGTCAACGTAAAGAATAACTCTGTCCTCACTATTTCACAGCTGGCTTACAGGAGGCAATAAACATATTTTTGTTTTGTTTTGTTAAAAAAAAATCTCAACTGCATGAACCTAGGTCAGCCCTTTCCCCAAGCCTTCATTTCTGTATCCATGAAACAAACTGGATAAATAACTCCGAATTCTGCACTGTACTCCTATCTTCAAAGCTCTTTCATCACTTATTTTGACCTGTATTCACAGTAGACAAAATTGAAATAGTTATTCTCATTTCTACTGAGGCTTGAAAAGTTTTAGGTTAAACTAGATTAGCTGTAAATTCTCTTCTATTTCAAACAGTTGTGTGTCAGTAGTCTATTGCTTACAAAAAAAAATCACAGCTAAGCTTGGTCTTGCAGGCCTATAATCCCAGCACTGTACGCGATTAAAAGTTTGAGTCCATTCAGGGCAACTTAGTGACATAATGTGACCTTGTCTCAACATAAAAAATAGAATCTGGGCTGCAATTATAGCTCAGTGTAAAGGGTCTGAGCTCAATCCCCAATTCCTGACCCTCACTCCACATCAGTAATGAGTCCTGTCTTCTCTTGACTTTGGCCTCATTTTTTTCTTTCCTAATTATTTTTTGAAATCTGAACCTATCTTTGGGGTAGAATTCATTAACTCTGGTTCCTGATAGGTGCTACATTTCATCCTCCTAGTTTTCCATGCTTGTAGCAAAACAAGCTGTGAAGAAGCACAGATGCAGCCTGATCAGTTGTGGCCCAGCCTTCATCCCCCAGAAATGGCAAACAAGGAGAATAAGAAGCATCATCTGTCTAGAGGAGAAAATGAAAATTATGGAAGAAAGGCAGTGTGGCAGAATAACTTTGTATTAACTCCTACATTGTCCACATTCTTAAAGGATCACACAAAATTTTAAGAGAAAGTGTGAGAGGCATCTGTAGGACCCAGCAGAAAAGGTGAGTGAATGTTCTTTATGATGACTGATAAGACTGTTTTGCTGGTTTCAAGAAATCCTTGCCAAAAACATTCTTTTGACTGGTTCTCTTATTTGGAGGGGAAAAAAGCACTTAACTTGGCTAACGTGCTCGGCTATGACAATTTTCAAGCAAGTGTGGGCTGGCTGAACAGATTTAGAGAACACTTTGAAAGCAATCGGTAGAGAGGATGGTGACAGGTTAATGGATAGCTTAATAATAGACAAGGCTAATGAGTGGCATGCAGGGGAAATTATAAGACTGATTGCTAATGACAGCCCAGATGATATCTTTAATACTGTTGAGGTAGAAGTGTTTCTTCTAGTTGCTCCCCAAGCACATACTTGCTGCTAAAGGGGACTATTGTAGAAGGATCAAGAAAGCAGAGCAGTGGTTGACAGCACTCTTTTGTTGTAGTGCTTCAGGGACTGAAAAAAAGAGACAGAGAGAGATCATTGATTGTTAGTAGCTTAGCCTGCCCACACTGCCTCAAGAATCTCTCTTCCCTCCCTTGTGATTACGGAGCCAACCAGTGGGCGTGGGTGACACCGGACCTGTTTAATGACTGCTGATACAAGTGGGTGTCAGGAAGAAACCAGCAGAATGCTGAATCTCCTGCTCATTGGCAACTGCTCTACTCACACCTTGCTTGCATGCTGGGAAAGGATTCAGATAGAATATCTGCCCTCTAATTTTATTGCTGTCCTACAGCCACTGAATCTTGGCATAATTCATACCATGAAAATGCTATACAAGAGCCACCTTCTAAAATATATCTTCCTCAAGTTCATGGCAGTGAGGACCAAGAAAAAGTAGACATCAAGCAGGCCATAGACGTGATTGCTGCATCATGGGGGTCAGTAGCAGTCCACAGTGGCAAAATGTAGGCAGAGGGCAGATGTCATCCCTATGGAATTTATGATTATGACACAGAAATAGCCATTGAACTCGGACTTTGTTCTTGAAAAGCTGTGGCATACAGTGGCTATTGCCATATGTGTCCTAGATGAAGTAAATTTCTATAACTTTGTCACTGTAGATGAACGTATAATCTCCCAGGAGCTGATGAACATGGAGATTGTAGTGAAAATACTGCTGAAGCTGGAAGTGAAGATGAGGAGGTTTCTTTACTAAAGGAGCCAAAAAAATTACTATCACAGAGGCCGTATTAAGTATACAGAAACGGAAGTTTCTTTCCACTGCTGCAGGGGTTCCTGACATTTATTTGTTTGTTATTTGAGACAAGGTATTGCTCTGTATCCCAGGCTGGTCCTGAACTCACTATGTAACCCAGGCTAGCCTTAGACTCTACAGCAGTCCTCTTGTCTCAGTCTCCCAAGTGCGGGGATTACAAGTGTGCACCACCACACCTGGCTCATGTGGTGCTGGGGAATTGAACCCAGGGCCTTATGCTTGCTAGGCAAGAGCTTTAACTGCTGTGCCATTCCTCCAGCCTACTTCATCATATTTTTAGACAGCTAAATAGAGTAGATAGGGCTCTACATAAAGCTGGGCGTGGTGGCACACTCCTGTAATCGCAGCACTTGGGAGGCTGAGGCAGGTGGCTTATTCTGAGTCGAAGGACAGCCTGGGCTACATGAGTGAGTTTGGGACCAGCCTGGGCTACAGAGACCCTGTCTCAAAAGAGGGGGGCGGGGAGAGAGAGAGACACAGAGAGAGGGAGAGAGATTAGATAAATATTTAATGAAGAGTAACAATAGCTCTTACAGATTAAAACATTGCAGAGTTTCTCCAAGTAAAATAAAATAAAAAGTAGCTGCCTCTTTTGCTTTAGAAAATATTGTTTACAAGAATAAAGTTTCTTTAGATAGGATACTAAAATAGTTTCAATGAAGCAATATTATTATAATAATGTTCTAATACTCAGGGATAATAAGGAAACATACTTGAACAGAATATGGTTGGTTGGTTTCACGTTCAGAATTTCTAATTAATTAGATCTCAGAAGGAATCCAAGAATTTACTTTTTTAATAAGTCTCCACCTGATGGTCAAAAGGAAGTACTGGTCAAAAGGATCGTTATTTCCTTTTGAGCCGTCCATTGGAATACTTTCCCTCACTAACTGACTTATTTATTTATTCGTTTTGTTGTTGATGTTTTTAAGACAGGGTTTCACCCTGCAGTTTAGGGTGGCCCTAAACTTACTATGTAGCCCAGGCTGTCCTTGAACTCACAGTAGTCCTCCTTCCTCAGCCTCCCAAGTGCTGGGATTATAGGCATGTGCCACCAAGCCTGGCTTATGTGATGTTGAGGGGAAGTGAACTTGGCCTTGTGTTTGCTAGGCAAGCCTTCTCATCGCTGTGTGATTCCTATAACCTACAATTCATCGCTAACTGTTTTGTGCTTGCTTGCTTGCTTGCTTGCTCTCTCTCTCTCTCTCTCTCTCTCTCTCTCTCTCTCTCTCTCTCTCTTTTCTTTCTCTTTCTCTTTCTTTCTTGTTTGTTTGTGCCCTATACACAAAGCATTCTTAACATGCTTTTTACTAATACTAATTCCTAATCAGATAAATATCAGTTTCATTTTTAGAAGGTCCACAAAATACCTATTGGTGTTTTAGTGTAGTTTTTTTCAATCTCTGCACCCAGGGAATTTTGCGAGTATTTTCAAAACTCATAGCAATTCACTTTTCTTTCTGTGGTTGAGACAGATGTATAAATCAGATTAACTTTAGAAAGTATTGTCCATCATTGAACAAAAAAATCACTAAGGAACAGCAAGTGTTTAAATAGATTTTTAAATCTTATTTTGGATATTTCCCCTTATCGGGGTTTGGATTTGTAATGTCCCCCAAAAGTCTCATGCATTTGAATGTGGTGGAGTATCTATGGAAACATGTGCAGTTCAGACATGGGGGCCTGGCCTGGAGGGGTGAAGTATTGGTGTGTAGTGGATTATAGGTGCGTGGTGGAAGACAGACACGGTAGATTATAGATTGCAGGTGTGTGATGGGGCCTTAAATCTGGAAGGGCCTGAATACTAAGGATATACCCAGAAGGGGCAGATCAGTGGGACAGGACCTGAAAGGATGTATGCTGCTTCCTTCCTTCCCTCTGGGACTTGACTTGGCTTCTTGTTTGCAGTGTGTGAGGGACAGTCTCCACCTCCATCTCTGCCTTGTGCTTCCACTGGTGCTGGCTGCCCACAAGTGAACTGTGACTTTCTGAAACTGTGAGCCAAATAAATCTTTCCTCCCTTAAATTGTGTATGTTGGGTAAAAGGTAACTAAGAAACCCCTTTTAATAAGCTAGTATAAGAATTTGAATTAAACGCACATATTTTAAATTCTTAACATTTAGGAAAAGAAAATATCTTTTAGCTAAATCCTGTGATTATATCATGTTGTTAGTTCCTTAATTGCTTTCATCATCTTTGTGTGTCAGAATCACTGGTGTAGCTTCTAATTCCTTCCCTCACTTTTTCTTCTGCAATCCATTCTATACATATTGTTAGATCTTTTGGCATCATGCCATTTCCCCTGCTCAGGTGTCTATGGTGGTTCTTAAAAATGCCTACAAAATAAAGTATCAGGGGTGGAGGCAAAGCTCAATAGTCCTGGGTTTGATTCCTTAGCACCACATAGGCTGGGTGTGGTGGTAAAAGATACATTTGTAGAAAATAAAAGCCTGTACCACTGGGCCTGGCTCTATTTGAAAGAAAGAAACAAATAAACAAATAAAAGAAAGGGGAAAGGAAGGAAGGAAGGAAGGAAGGGAGGAAGGAAGGAAGGAAGGAAAAAAGAACCAGATTACTCAGCTAAAAAATGGGCTTTTAAACTCATGAATGTACTTTTGACTTGTGAAACAATATTTTGAATCTGAAGGTAACCCCCAGACACTAAAACTAAACCAGGTTTTTCAGGAAAGAAACCTCATCTTTGGCAAAAGGGAGAACACTGGCAATGGCTGGAAATGTGATCTGTTCACTGACACTTTTTAAAAGCCAATTCATGCACAGTCTACTTTTTTGTTCAGAGAAAGCCATCACACAGATTCCACATCCCCTGTATTGGTTAGGGTACTTAGAGAGGCAGAGTAGAAATTATATAAAATTAAAGGGGATTTATTTGGAGGGTTTACAAGTTCAAGGAGAGAGATAGTCCAAGATGGCTGCGTACACGTGTGAGAGCGGGAAGGTCTGATGGCTGCTCAGACATGAGACAGAAGAACACCAGTCCGTGACAGCAGGACAGCCAGTGCAAATCTGCCATGGATTGTTGTACTAAGAGTAATAGGAAAATTAGAGACTGGAGCAAATTTGTGATGGATGTCAGTAACGTGAAGATAGGAGTGAGTTGATGTCCAGAGACTACAGGGAAGGCCAGAGCTATCCCAGTAAAAGCTGAAACAATTTTTTCTTCCTTTTAATTTAGCTCAAGCTGCCAGTTGTGCCAGCCATACCCAGTGTGTTGCTCTTCCCTCAATTACTGGCCCACAAATCAATCACACATACCTATAAACTCTACCCAGGGCATTTCCCAGTCTCATCAAGTTGACGTAATCCCTCCAATGGCCACACCCTCTATAGCTAATTATAATTTGCATTTCCAAATTTTGATCAACACATTTCAGTGTTCATGATGCCACCATCTTTCTGTCCTTGACTATTCTCACTTGGCTGTCTTTGCCTGAATGCCACACCTTAACAAGCTAGGCCTATGCATTCATCAAGAAATAACTAGAACCCCCTTCCTACAAGGCTCCAGCACATACTCTATCCTTCTCCTTTATCTCTTGAAAGATTTTGTCTCTTAACACTCAGTTAAGCACTTTTCTGAGTGACCTGTGACTTCGTAATTAAACTATAAGCTCCATCAGAAGAGAGACCAGTCAGGCTTAATCTTCTTAATGATGCCTAGTACCGTGCTGGGCACATCTGGGGCATCTCAGTACTTGAGCATGGGGAGTGGTAATGGGAATGGAACCCAAAGCCTTACACTAAGCTACATCCTTAGCCTATTTTTTTATTTTTTCATTTTGATGCAGGGTCTTACTAAATTTCTGAGTCATCCATGCTGGGCTTGAACTTGTGATTCTTCTTCAACCTTATTCAGTGTTGAGATTGCAGTCCTATACCTATACCACTCAGCTCAGCTTTTTGATAAACATTTCTGTATGAATTTATTTATTCATGTAATGTGTCAAAGCTACCTTACGCTTAAAACATCATTGATTCTATTAGAAAATGGCTTGAGGATAAGATAGAGTTTTATTCTGTTTAAAAGTTTATAATTTTTTTCATGAATATCATCACCTCAAATACAATTCAAGTTACCTGTTGTTTGATAATGAAGAAGTCTAATATATGGTGTTAAACGTGTGTCCTTCTACCAAAACACTACAGATACACACTGTTATTGTAGTAAAAAGAAAGGCTCTTTATCTGTGTTATGCTTATAGTAAGTGTTCAATGTGTGCTTAAACTTTCTGTTTTCCTAACAAAAAAGAATCTAACATTCTTGACTCATTTAACACTATGATTTAAATCTGTGAGTGAAAATCATATGTAAAAGAGAAAGCTTTTGTAGTCTAGTCTCAATTGGATAAATCCTTGATTCTATGGGACAGATTTGGTACTTTATTTTTTAAATTAAAAGAGGCTGATTTATCCTCTTTTGTGCTTTTCTCCTCATAAGGCCTTCTGGACCTTCTCCCTGCATATGTGGTCACTCCAACTCCATTTAATGGCAAACTTGTTGTTGTTGTTGTTGTTGTTGTTTTGTTTTTGAGACAGGATCTCACTCTGTAGCCCCGGCTGATCCTAAACCCACTATATAGGCCCGCTAGCCTTGGACTCATAGCACTCCTTCTGCCTCAGCCTCCCAAGTGCTGGAATTAAACATGTGCACCACCACACCCAGCTTATGTAGAGTTGAGGAACTGAACTCAGGGCCTTGCACTTGTTAGGCAAGCTCTTTAACCACTATGCCATTCCTCCAGCCCCCAGAAAGCTTCTTTCTTCTCTTTTCAAATATATTTTATTAGTGCCTATTAATTTTATAGAATACTGTGTTTCAATGTGGTACTTTTATACGTGCATCTAATGTATTGCAGTTGGATCCATCCCCCCTTATTCTCTTCCTCTTGTCTAATAACAGCAGTTTCCCTTATAATTTCATGCTTTTTTTTTTACATATTAGGGGAAGCATGTGATACTTACATTTCTCAGTCTGTCTGTTTTATTTAACATGATGATTTCTAGTTCCATCTATTTTCCTGAATGAGATCATTTAATTTTTTCTTATGGCCAAATAATACTCCATTGTGCATATTTGTGCCACATTTCCTTTATCCACTCATCTGTTGATGGATACCTAGGTTTGGTCCATATGATGGATATTGTGAATCCTGTCATAGTGACTTCACTTTCTGCTCCATTTGAGTAATCCTCTAGGATTAAGCACCTACCTCAACTGTGTTTTCTTGAGGATTAAAAGATGTACCTGGCACAGGCTAAGTATTCTTTAATTGCTATCTATTGTCATTATTATTACTATTAGCATTATTAGAGACAGGGTCTTGTGCTGTAGTCCTCACTGGCCCCGAACTCACTGCATAGTCCAGGCTGGCCTCAGACACACAGCAATCCTTCTTCCTCAGCCTCTTGAGTGCTGGGATTATAGGCATTGACCATAATGCCCAGTTTGTGTGGTGCTGAGGAATCAAACTCAGGTCCTTGGGCTTGCTAGGCAAAATGTGCTATTTCTCCAGACCTCTATTGTCATTATTATCTGTCCCTTTTGGGACTTAGCCAGTACCATCTACAGTAGAAATTTGTCTTGCCAACCCTTCCTCTCATTAACAGGTGTTAGTGTTCCAGATAATTGCAAGTTTTCTTTGTTCTTAATTAAGAAGGGCTCTTTCAGTTAAAAGGAAAAAACCTCAGATTTATTGATTTTTCATATGTCAAGCACTTTAATTTTTTATTATTTAATATTTTTAGCAAATCATAATACAAAGGCACAAACAGTTGAGATAATTTAATTCCAAGGTTACAGACCTGTTAGACAACTGTTCGCCCTACCTGAGGTCATGCTTTTTTTGTGAAGTGGAATGAGGTAGCATAATGTGGCCACCAGAGGGCACAGGTGGGCTACATAAGGGATACAGTTTAACCACCCAAAGAAACTTGAAGGAGAATTTTTTCTGATGTGGTAGAGATTGACAGAAAAGACAACAAAAGGTGGAAAAGACATAGGATGTAAAACTTGTTTAAACAACTGTCTTAGACTTGATCTTAGGATCACTTTAGCTACCTCATTACACATCTCAATAGAGGCATTTTCCAATCTTTTGATAGCACCTGCCATATAAATGAGTCTATTCAGATAGACATGGTCTGGAAATGAGTTAGTATTGAAGAAATAAATATCCACCAAACATATCCATGTTTACAAGAATAATTTATTGGATCTGATACTCGCTACTGGCCATAGGGACTCTTAGGATAAAGTATATAGCCCTACCCTGAAAAGGCTGTTAGTAGACAGATGGGGCATGGAAGTGATGAGTGGTGACTGTAATTTTAGTGAGTCATTATAAACTATATAAGAAGGAGCCCCTGCATACGAAAAGAGGGATTCTGTAGGAAATGTCACCAAGAGTAAAGAAGAGTGGATAAGTACTTGGAAGGAGAGTAAGGAGTTCGGCAGGTGAGGTTGAAAGACAATTCCTGTCAGAAGAAAGCATAATGGACTTGGTTATTTAATACATGGCTAATTTGGGAATACCTAAGTTCAGCAATTGGGGCATCAAGCAGTGGTTGTGCGGCAGGATAAGAGGTTAGAGATGTAAAAAAGAGCATAGTTTTTTTTTTTTAAAGGTCTTTAGTGGCTAGACCATTAATTTTAAATTTATCTTGAAGACACTGGAGAACCACTGGCAACTAGCAAGGGTCAAGGGTTTTTTTTGTGAAAAAATTGATAACTAATGTGGAGGCTAGTTTGTAGAAAAACAAGAGTAGGTAGGCTGTGGACTAGTCCAGAAGACAAATAGTAAAAACTGGGTGTAGGAACGAGCTAGATGTTGGATTTGTTAGACACCTAAGAAGTAGATAGATTTGGGGCTGGGGACAGAGCTCAGCATTTAAAGTTCCTACCTCGCAAGTGCAAGGCCATAGGTTTGGTTCCCCAGCACCACATAAATTGGGCATGGTGTTGCACATCTGTAATTCCAGCACTTGGGAGGCAGAGGCAGGATTGCCATCTGTTCATGGCCAGCCTGCACTACATAGTGATTTCAGGACAAGCCTAGACCACAGAGCAAGACCTGTTTCAAAAAAAAGAAAGAAAAAAAAAAAAGAAAAGAAAAAAGAAAGAAAAGATGGGCTGGTGGTAAAGCATTTGTTTAATGTACATGAGATTCTGGGTTCAGTCTATACCACCACCATCACCACCACAAAAAAAAAAGACAGATTTAGGATGCCTATTGCATGTGAGATGTCTCTGGACATCCAAGCTGAGCTGCCCAGTATCAGCAGCTCTGGATGTTTATATGCAGACAGATGCCGGCTGGTATACTAGAAAAGGTCAGGTTAGAACTCTTATTTAGCTGCTGTCAATCACTTTTGGGAGTCACATGATTAAAGCCATAGATGTGAAGTTGGGCATGGTGATATATGCATGTTATCCCAGCACTCAGGAGACTGAGGCAAGAGGACGGCTGAGTTGCAGGCCAGTCTAGGTACATACATATAAGGGTCATTCTGGGTGACATAGGGAGATCCTTATCTCAAAAAACAAACCGACAAAACAAAACAAAGCCATACGTATGTAGTTAACCAGAGAAGGCTTATAATGCAAGACATATTCAAGATTTTGGGGGTGTTATCTGTGAACCCCCTTATTATAATTTTGTGTCCATAAATGCACATGTATTTGTCCAAGAAGAGCCATACTTTCATCAGTCTCAACTCTGTAAAAATAGGTTTGTAATCACAGCACTCTCGGAAGCTGAAGCAGGAAGATCAGAATTTCAAACCCAGGCTGGGCAATTTAGCAAGACAGTAAGACTCTGTTTCAACATGAAAATTTCAAAAGGAGTTGAGGGTGTGGTTCAGTGCCAAAGCCCCGGGTTCAATCCTTTGTACCACAAAAAAAGGAGAAAAAAAAAAGCAAACTGCTGTGCGCAGATGGAAGGGAAGGAGGGGAGGTGCACATGCACAGAAGGGTAAGAAGACGAAGTAACTTTTGACTTAGCAAGACCCTGTCTCAAAAGAAAAAACTAAAAATGGGCTCAGGACGTAGCTCAGTAGGAAGACTATTCAGTCTTAACCCCTTCCCTCTGGATGGGCACGGTGTTGGAGCAGAATGCTCAAGTTACTGCAAACAAAGGACTAACATGGGTTCTCAGCCCTGACTTAGAGAGGCAAGACGCATAAAGAGAACACCTCCCAGGACTGCATTCACGCAGGTCCATGAGAGCAAGTATGCAAATTACGCTTTACAAATCATGCCTGTGTTGGAAGTGCTATGCCCAGTTCTCCCTCTTAGTCATTATTAGCTGTGAGCCCCAGCTCCTCAGTTTGCTGATGAGGAAAGTGTGGCTCAAAGGTTGCTTGCTCAAATTCAGGGTTAGGTCAGTAGTAAAACGTGATCCAGATTTGGGTTTTCTAATTCTAGTATGTTATGTTATAAAACAGGTATCATGGAGGGGCTGCTTGCCTAACAGGCCCAAGGCCCTAAGTTCAATTCCCCAGCACCACATAAAAGCTGGGTATGGTGGTGCACATTTGTAATCCCAGCACTTGGGAGGCTGAAGCAGGAGATTGCTGAGTCCAAAGCCAGCTTGGGCTACATAGTGAGTTCAGAGTCAGCCTAGCCTAGAGTGAGACCATGTCTCAAAAAAAAAAAAAAAAAAAAAAAGGTTTCATGCAGTATATGAACTGGAAGGGTCCTCAAGCAACTTAATCTTCATCCCCTCTTCACTGATGGAAAAACTGAGCCCCCAAAGGAAAAGAGGTGGTGGCTGGCCTTTGACTCATGGCAATCCTTCTGTCTCAGCCTCCCAAGTGCTGGGATTATAGGTGTGTGCCACTACGTGCAGTTTATGGTGCTGGGGAATCAAACTTGGGTACTAACCACTGAGCCATTTCCTCCAGCCCCATGGATTGGGTATTTTAAAACTCAATAGTGTCCAGATGTATTTCTTAAAATTCTCCTTAATAATTTAGATACAAAGTCATATTAAAGTAACAGTTTATTAACAGACAAAAGAAATGGTACTTCAAAATCTCAACACACATGTAAGATATAATGGAAAAAATGAACATATCTTTCCAGAAAAAAAGATGTTACTTATAAATCCCTCTCCCCTACAATAGACAATACCCATCAGTAACTCATCCTCACTTTGAACCACAACTGGCCAGTGATTTATGAAGAGTAACATCAAGGTATTTACTTTGAGGCAAAAGCTACTTGATTACAAGTATCTTATTTTAGGGAAGAAAACCTCCCCGAAGTATTTATTAAAGCTTCAGGTAAACCCTTTTTGGGTCCGGGGTGCTCATTTGCAGACTTACAAATGTAGCATTTTAATAAAGGCACCGGGTATGCTTTATTATACAGTTTTCAGAATTCAATATTATTTTTCCTATTTTATACCGAGTTAAAAAATATATACCAAATAATCTTATTTAGTACACTGCTTTTTCTCTAATGTATTTAATGTTTACTTTAAAATTTCAGCTGCAAAATACTTTAAATAGTCCTTACCAAGATAAAATAGCTTATAAAAATAAATCTCCATCACTTCCACATCTAAAATCTCTACTTCTAGCTTACTAATTTTTTAACCTTACAGAATTACTTTTAGCATACAGTACTTCAATTTTTTTCTTGAGTACAGAGGCTAATAAATTTGGGTCATCTGTAGGAAAATGGATGTACCTTGATATCATTATGCTAACGAAAATGAATAAGACACAGAAGGTTAAATATTACATGGTTTCTCTAGTATGAGAAATGCAAGGTATAAATAAGGAAAAGAACAAAATAAAAGAGTAATGGTAGGAAATGGGGGAGGCAGGGTGAAGAGCATGACATGGCGGAAGGGAAGTGAAAATGATCAAGATGTAATATGTATACACACCAAATCCTAATTGAATGTCCTTATGTATCACAAATACATAATAAAAAGTATTTAGGAAAATATATAGGCTATAATAAAAACCAGCTGGTATTTTATGCTTTTCTACTATAATTTTCACATAATTAGCACCTAAGTTATGATTATCTAAAAAATTATAAAAAGGAGGGGCAAATTAGTTCAGAGGCTAATAGCTCTCATCCTTGCTGTAGTTTCTTAAGTCTTGTTTAAAATTAGGCATTGCTAGAATAAACAAAACGTTGGGTGAGAGGAACCACTAAGAAAAGTTAAGCAAAATCTAAATTCTGTCAATTGGATTTTTCCCTTGTTCTATGGAACCTTTCTCTGAATATTCGAGGAGCATTACTGTCTCCTGCATAGCCCTCAGCTCTGCAGTTTCCAAAAACTACCCCAGTGTGTTGTTTAGTATCACAGTACTAGCACCTGTCCCAGGGGTTCCTGACTCCTTGAAAGGTGCTTAGAAGTATCTGAAGTGACATCTACATAGATGTGAAGACAACTCCAGCTCATTTCTCATACCAGAGGAAAACATGAAGAACATCAATAAGGGACAAAGAGCTGTTTTATCACTTGTTGACTCAATTTAAGTTCCTAAGAAATGCACTGCACCTCTTTCCTTTATATCAAGATCAGGACAAACCCTGACAATCTGTTCTTAAATTACAAATTATTACAATCCTCCTGAAGAGGATTACTATTCTTTTTAAAATGCAGTCATTAGCATTAGAACAATAGTTTAATGAACTCACCTCCATAAAGTTCACCATTTACCATATTGATATCAATGTATACTATTTTAAAAAGCTACATCAGATCATACCTTGTTTTCATTTGGTCCTACTTACAAATAAGTTCAACTAGACCGCTGCCGGCCTTCATCATCAAAGGCACAGAGAGTACCGCAGTCACTGAGTTTAGAGAAGAATCCAGTGTTCTAAAACAGGTCAACCTAAGCTTTTGCCACAACCTGACCAAGTGCTTCTCAGCTCTTCCAGCTTTGGTGAATCTGTGACTGTCCCCTCCTTGAAAAAGAACCCAGTTCTGACCTTGCTCTCAGAAACTTGTTTCTTAATCCTGATCTCGTTATTGTGTAAACAGGAACTGTCGGTCTCTATAATGATCTATTCCTTCCCTTTAAGAAGTTCTCTTGGTACAGCATACATAATGGTGCACCGGTACATTCCACTCTGTGGTTTAAACAAATTTAAAACTAAGTGTGTAAGCAATTCAACTATCAAGGGTGTATACACTGTATTTCAATAAAATGAAAACAATTAGCAACCAAAAAATTTTAAAGGTGTCATCATGACACATACCAATAATCCCAACTAATCAGTAGTCTGAGGCAGCAAGGTGAAGTTTAAGGCCAGCCTGGACAATTTAGTGTGACTCTGTCTCAAGCAACTTAAAAAAAAAAAAAAAAAGGCTGGAGATGTAGCTCAGTGGGAGAGTATTTGCCTAGCATGTACAAGGCACTGGGTTGAATACCTACTACCACAAGAAAGTACTATTTTTTTTTTCACAAGGTACAAGTATAGGTAGACTGTAACCCAAACAGGATGAAATCTTAAAATGTTCTATACAAAGAGTTGTTGGGCAGGCTAGGTACAAATCAAAACATAATTCAAGAACTTGCTAGCTGCACATAGAAAGTTCTAGAACTGTTTATACCCACACGTGGACTGAAATGTCAGGTAAAAGGCAAATCCTGTTTTCCATCCCTCTAAGGATCTCCCAAATACTGACTAGACTGAAATTCTTTTGCTGTGCTTAAGTTGGATGAATTATAGAGTTGTCTTAAGTGTGTACTGTCATAGAGTATTAAGACATCTAAAGCAGTCTCAACTCATCTAGATAGGGGAAAGGGTAAGAGGAATTAAAAAACAAATGACCAAGATGCTGTGATTTTATAACTTATTTCCAAGGTTTGACAGAAAAGGCAAACTAACTAAAATGCAAAATTATAAGTAGCATTAACACATCTGAAATTCTAGAGACCTATGCTTTAAAAGGATATAAAAATTCAGAATAATAATTACATTCAAACATAAACATCAGTCAACGAGAAAACAGAAATCAAAATTTTCTCTCTGAAACTGTTTTGGTAGAGCATAGAAAGGTATTTTCTCTGTAAACAAATGGGAGAAATCTATAACAGAAAAGTCACATTAGAAGTATACGGACCAAACAAAAAACTGAATTATACACAAATACACACACACATGACATATACATATGTCTTAAATATGTACATATGTACATGCCTTAAAAGCATTCCACAATCATAGGTGTTCTACATATAGAGGTTGTTTCTCATAAATATTTAAAATTGCTTGGTATAGAAATGATTTTGTGTTTTGGCAATGACTATTTTGTTTGGTTGTAAAAGACTTAACCTATATGTTTTACTGTCATGTAATTTCTCTTCCTAACTTTGGAGAATATGCCTTTTCTTGCCTGTGAAGGTCCAGATAAAGAACCCTAAGCTTTCAATGTCAAATATTCTTGCTTTTCCAAAGAAAACTATTCAATTCAAAGCCTGAGGCCAGTTATCATAAATGATATAACCACAGAACTTGGAATTTATGACTGATCCTTCTAAATCTTCTTGCAAATCTTCAGCAACTTGAAGAGTTAAAAGCTGTTATCAAAATTTACACTTACAGTGTATTAACTGTACATGGCAGTAAGCATTAGCATTATTTTCACTAGAACATTTGCAAATTATTGATAGCCTTTTGGAAGTACTTCATCACTTCTGTGCTACCTTTTCCTGAAACAGCAGTTTCTATCTGATAAATACTGTCAGTCCCCTTGCTAAAATGACAATGGTAGGTGGCAGGGATTGGAAACTGATCCCTAAAGGATACTCTCAATCATTCCTTTTTGCAGTTTGTCTTTGTTATTTGCCTCAAGCTTATTTAAAATGCTGCAAGAAATCAATGAGTCAGCATCTTGTTTTCGCAAGACTGTCAATGACACCAGAAACACCAATTTAGGATAGACTCCATGGGAAAACACACCAGGATGAGTGGAAGCTAAAACAGAAAAAAATGATACCTTCTCAGAAACAAGCACAGATAAATATCACAGAAAAGTCAGGGATGACTTTCCTTTTTTCCTGATTTTGAAGAACTCTTTGCTTACCTACTTACCCTAAATAAAACAGAATGACTAAAACATTCAACATATCATAAAGGGTGCTTTTACTGACAGACTGTGACACAAAGTCACAAACCTGCCAGTCATGAGACTCTTCATGAGTTTGTTCTCAGTTCCCTTTCTTAAGGAGAGAGGGGATGTGTTCCTCTAATAAAAGCTAGAGATCCTACTGCTATCTGGGGAGCAAAGACTGGGGATAAAAAAAGCACAAATAAAAACAAAATAGTCTAGCCAAGACATTATGCTCCAGAGGCCTCTTGACCTGCTGTTGTAAGAGAAGCAGGTGCAGTATGTTCTTTCCCTCCCTCTCCACTGAGCCACATAAAGACTCCAGCACTTCTAAGGCAAATCCCAATTTCACCTCCTCACTTCCTGGAGGAGACAGAATTCAAATGTGTAGCCCTAAAACAAGATGGTAATTAAGTTTGGGAGCCACTTAAGTTTAATTCAGTAATTTATTACAACCCAAGAATACTTCCTATCTGCATGAAAGGCTGAGAACATTTTTTAAATTTTTGATTCTACTCAACTGTAAGGTTTGTTGCATTTGAGAATATAAAAAGGCCATAAAGCATACAAATAACAGTTTCTAGTGTGCAGAATTTTTCAGTTCCACAGTGTAAAGTTGTTGCACACTTAAAAAAATTTTAACCTATTGATAAAACATTCTTCCTTTCATTTGCTTTCTCAATCACTGGAAAGACTCAGACCATTGAGAACACATATGCCTTTCTGATCCTGAGACTCAACTGCAAAAGCCACTGCTTCATATACACTACAGAAGAGAAGGTTTTCTTCTTCCTTTTTACAATATTCTCCCCTGGTCAGGGAATCCCTCACAGAAGGATTGCATTGTGCCAACAGAATGTGAATGCCAATGGCTTCATAATCTCTGCGGACCTCTTTCAGTGTATGGATACCTGCTGTATCTAAAAATTGTATTGCACTGCAGTCAATCACTACAGTGTGCAGTTCCAAAGGATCATGGGAAAGTTGCACTGAAACATCATCCTGGACTCCAGCCAAAGTCACTGTTTTATCCCTGAGCCTTCTCTTGGCTGCCTTCTTCTGAGCTGCCTTTACCAAGACTGGGTTGAGGGTTTTTTTGTATAAAGCAGATTTAAAGCATTCTTTGTTTATGTAGTAAAGAGGGGCTATAAAGCGGAAAATCTTGATGCCTGGCTTTGTCTGGAGGTTCTTGTAATCAGATGTGGATTCATAGATTTCAGAGTCTTCCACCAAGCCAAGCAATGAAATCTTTGGCTTCTGGGTACGAAGGATAACACAAAACATAGAAAAACAAACCCCTATAAGCAGGCCTATTTCAGTGCTTATCAGAGCAGAGGACAGCATGGTAACAAACCAGATGACTGTATCCATTCTGCTAACCTTCCACATCTTGGGCAGATCTCTAAATTTAAGAAGGGCACCCCGGAGATTTACAATAGTGACCACACTAAGGACACATTTCTGAAGGGAATAGAATAAAGGAGCTATTACCAGGAGAACCAACAGAAGAACCAGGGCTGTCATCACAGCAGAAACCTGAGTTTGGCAGCCTGTTGATTCTTTAACCAGAGTCTTTGCAAGAGCAGCACTAGTAGTAATGCAGTGGAAGAAGGAAGGGATAATATTGCAAAATCCAATAGCATACATTTCCTGATTTGCTTTGACTGTGTACCCATGTTTCTTGGCAAACATCTCAGAAAGTGATACAGTGATAGCAAAACCAATGATAGAAATAGCTATTGCATCTACAGCCACATTAGGAATTAGGTTCCAGTCTGGTGCTTTGGGTGGCATAAACCCAGTGGGAATATTTCCAGCAATACTGGAATTGTAATTTTCATTTAGTTTTCCAAAATGAGAGGCTAATGTGGCTGCCACAACAACAATGAGTTCAATAGGAATTGGTGCCTTAAGCTTGGACTTGAAGTACTCATTTAGTTCTTTGGTTGGCAAAAGGACCAAAAGGCACAAAAGGCTGGTGATGAGATCACAGAGATTGGTCTTATGGATGTTTCTGAAGATATGTTTCCAGGTAGTGATGAGTGAGCCCACACCATGACTCCGAGGAAGGCTGAGCCCAAGGAGATACTTGGCCTGAGATGTGAGAATAGTGAAGGAGGCACCAGTGACAAATCCACTCAGCAAGGCATCTGAGAGGTAGACAGAAACAAAGCCCACTTGGAAGAAGCCCATTGCTACCTGAAAAGGAGAATATATAACAGTGTTAAAAATAAATGGAAAAGAGCTTTGAAATTTTGAATTACATTGGCATTTCTTGCTTAGAGACAAACATCAAGACCATCAGAGAATATCAGAGATAGGATAAATGCAGTCATGTGCCAATATTTTCACTTTATATACTTATTAACCCAGCTGAAATGAGAACTTAGGATTCCCACCTCCTCAAATGTTTATTAAACACAAATAGGGTCCAAACTCATTTTCAAAAAGAAAATTCTCAAAGTTCCACAAGAAAACATAAAAACTTAGATTGGAAAAATTCTAAGTTTGCTCCCAGACCTGTTTGTTTGTTTGTTTGTAGACAGGGTCTCACCAAAATGCCTAGGCTAGGCAAGAACTTGTGATCCTCCTGCCTTAGCATCCCAGAGTGCTGAGATTACAGACATTCACCACCACACCTCAATTCCTTCATTTTCTGCTTCCAAACGACTACAACAGAGAAGAGATTTAATGTTGGTCCTGATTCCTGGACATTAAAAGTCAAGGGGCACAAAAAGGTGGTGGAGGGGCGTGATGATAATTGTAAATATTCTACAGGAATCCAAGGAGCCTTTATTACCAGTCCTTTCTCCTGGCTGATAATATGGAATTATGGCTCTCAACTTTATCCTTCCCTTCCCTAACAATCCAAGATAATTACTATCTTTAATAAAAGCCACTCCCTAGAGCAGTGATTCTAAGGGAAAGTATGGGCATCTATAATTTGAAAAACTCCAGAATTCCTCCTCTTCTCTGTCACCCCCATTCTGTTACTCTCTTGCCTGACTGCTCGTGCTGACTCTGCCAATAAGCAACCCCATATAATCTCAAGAAAACCCAATGTTCCCTGACATATAAATTAAGGAACTATACTAAATCGTCTCAGGACCCTTTCTGGTCTAAATTTTTACAACCAAATAACTAAAATCTAGCTCTCTGGAATTCTTTAAGAGGCAGCCTAGCCAGGGTTTGAATTCTGGCTCCACTATCATATATGCTAAGCATTAACAAAGTAATTATGATCCCTTACAGAGCTGAGATTTCGTGTACAGTGATAACTTTTGCCAGAAATAACCAACTGTTCTGCCGTTTCTTACCTGATAAACTCCAGCCATAAAGGTTACAGTGCTGCCAACTTTAATTGCATAGCAACTTCTGTTACATATCCTGTCTGATGTGTAGTTTGCCAATAAGCTTCCATTTGAAGCCATCCCGAAAGACGGGACAATTTGGTCAGTGTCATAATCAGCTTTATGTAGTTCTCGGTCAACTACCTCACCAATCATGAGGCACAGTACTCCAAAAATGCCCACAGAGATGTGATGAGAGGTACCGAATAGAAAATAAATGAGGCTGGCAAAAAAAGATGTGTAGAGACCATAGATCGGATCTTGGCCAGCCAAAAGGGAATAAGCAATGGACTGGGGCACCAATAAAATGCCCACAATCAAACCAGACATCAAATCTCCTAAAATGTTTTTCTTTAGATCATATTTTGGCAACCACCGCAGAACAGGAAGGAAATCAAAAATTATATTTTTGGCTTTTGTTGGACTACACTTGCAACTCTTCTGTACCCTTCTGATGACAAATTGCTTAATGTTAGTGTTTGACTTCTCTTGAGGCTCCAAATGAATCCTAGAATGAAGTCTGCATTGAACATTGCTCTTAAACTGCTTGAAGTCAGTACTTGATTCCCTCTGTGGCTCCAGAGGGACCTCAGATGGAAGATTGTCATTTCCGTCATCTGAGTTCCTCGGTGACTCATGTTGCTCTTTTTTTTCCGAAGACATTTTTGGAGATAGATGGTTCAGTTTCCTATCCCAGAGAAAAAATTAGAGTTAACTAAGTAATTTATAGTCCTCACATACACCAACTACTTTTTCTGCATGGGAGCTAAGAAAAATTCTGTTTTGGCACAATTAATTTACATCTGCTTTCTTAACTGAGCCTCAATTGTCTTGGTCAGGGGGAAAAAGACAGACCAAAACCATCTGAATCAAAACAAATAATGGGTTGGTACAGGATTTCCCAATGGTAAAACTGCTAAGGATTTTTCTCTATGTCTGCCTGGCTGCCCTATAGCTTTTCCTCCAGAGAAGATACCAGCATAACCCCTTTCCTCCTTTCCTTGCTACCATTAGTCTTCTTCCTGGGTTTTCCACCTCCTAACCCCACTACAAAATAGGGTATAATCACAAGCCTTCATCCCTACCACAAGCCCTGAAAAAAGGAAAACTGTCCTCCCTGTATTTTTTTTTTCATTTTTCAACAACCCACTAGCTGTTGAAAATTAAACACATGACAGAGTAAATATAGATGCTTTGGGTAACACAAAGAAACAAGAATGGAATGCATTTGTATCATTGAACAGCACTAGGAAAGAGGGAGAACCGATAGGAAGATGTGGAAACAACAAATATGGAGAGCATGGAAGGGACGATGGAACAAGTGACTGGTATATGTAGTAGAAGGTATGGACCTCTTCCACTGGATTCTAGTATAGAGGAATCTGGCCCATGGGCAGGGCTCACATTTATACAAAGGGTCACTTAACTATTCTGAGTATACATCCTGAGATACAGACTGAAAAAAAGGAATGGTGTTGCCATGAAATCCCACTTGGAAGGTAGAGTAGTCATTCTGAGATAGTAGGCTTAGGAATTGTCTGAATGAATAATAGGCCAAATAAATTTGTGGCCCAGATTTAGATGCCCAGATAGAGATGAAACTTACAGAAGGCTCAGAGGCTTTGTACTTGGGAGGCATGTATGAGGCTCTAGAAACTTAACATTACAGAGATGTCACAATCTAGGACCCTAATTAAGGAACAAGATACACAAAACTAACTCATGCTTATATTATTAGGCTGAACATGAGTAAACTATTTGATGGCCTTGTGAAGTAGGAAAGGAAAAAAAATACACTTAAATGACTACTGACCCTGAGCGAGACTGTGAGATAGCAGATATACCCAGTAGCTCTTTGTTCTTTAGTGCAGTCTTCTCATTTTCTGCTATCTTGAGCAAGCTTGAATGTATTTCTAATGTTCCAGTTTGAGTCCACGCTTGCTGATTTCTGGGTCAAAAAGCTTTTTTTTTTTCAAACCTAAATAAGAAAAATAAAAAAAAGAGAAGAAAGAAAAAAGTAACTAAATATAAATTTTTCCTTCTGTTGTTATGTAGGAAGGAAAAAGATAAAAACTAAAATTGGAAAAGTATATGCAGAGATAGAAACTAGAATTACACAGAAATGCTAAAAGTGAAAAATATGATAATAGAAATGAAAATGCACTTTCAAGTTCATCAGTAAATGTGAGAGAACTAGAGAATCAATGTAGTTAAAGATAGGTCAATACAAGTCATCTAAATTCAAAACATTAAATAATGAAATCAAAATTTAAAACCACTAAATAATGAAACCAAAACCTCAATACCAATAACATAACAGGATTTCCAAGAAAGAGCTGTGGGACACATCAAACTTGCAATTCATAATTAGAATCCCAAAAGAGGAGAAAAAGAAATATTTGAATGGTCATAAGTTTTCTAAAATTTAGAGATAATGAACTACAGACAGATCCAAGGCTCTCAAAACAATTCCAAGAAGGATAAATACAAAGCCTTGCACCTACACATATAAAATTCAAGTTAATAAAAACAAAAAAAGAAAGTCCTGAAAACAAATTAAAAACAAGATTACTTACACAGGAACAAAAAAAAAAAAAAAGAATTACAGTGGGCTTCTTGGAAACCATGGAAAATGGTTGGAGTGATATCTTTAACAAAGAAATATAACTTTCACCCCAGAAATCTGTACCTAGAAAAACTTTTAAAAGATGGAGAGGGCTGAAGGAATAGCACAACAAAGTGCCTGCCTAGCAACTGCAAACTCTGAGTTCAATTCCACAGCAACACATAGCTGGGGTGGTGGCACATTCCTGTAATACCAGCACTTGGAAGGCTGAGTCAGGAGGACTGCCTTGAGTTCAAGGCCAGCTTGGGCTACATAGTTCAGGACTAGTATGGACTACAGAGCAAGATCATGTCAAAAAAAAAAAAAAAAGGAGTAATAAAAACTTTCTTAGATAAACACTGAGAGATCACTAGCAGATCAAAATAACTGTGTGCTCTCCCCTTCCCACTCATAAGGAGATTCTTTAGTCAAAAAGAATATACTACACAGAAACTCAGACACAGCAAATTAAGTTAAGAAGCTGGTATGCTGGTGCAGGCCTATAATCCCACCACTTTGGGAGGCTGAGAGGCTGAGGCAGGAGGATCATAAGTTCAAGACCAGCCTGGGTAACTTGGCAACTTAGCAAGATGCTGCCACAAATAAATAATAAAAAGGGGCTGAGGATGTAGCTCAGAGTGAAGACCCGTATTCAGTCCTGGGCGTGGGAAAGACATCAAAGATATAAAAGTCCAGAAAATGCGAAAGTGATGATAAAATTCATTTATCCAGTTAAAAAATCTTTAATTGCTCTGAAAGATAATAGTCTAAACTATAAATAGAAATGTATTAATGTGACAGTAATATCACAAAGAATGAAAAGGAGAATTTGGAACTGTAAGGTTGTACAAAGTAGTATAATATTTGAAGGTAGGCTCTTTCTTTCTTCCTTTCTCTCTTTCTTTTTAGATAAAAAGTCTAGCTCTGTAGCCAAGGCTGGTCCTGAACTCACGGGTGTAGCCCAGGCTGGCCCTGGACTCAGAAAAATCCAACTGCCTCAGCCTCTCCAGTGCTGGGATTACAGGAGTGTGGCACCACACCCAGCTTTATGTGGTGCTGGGGAATTAAACTCAGGGCCTTGCGTTTGCAAGGCAAGCACTTCAAGCCCTGTGCCATTCCTCCAGCCTAAAGGTAGGTTCATATTAAAGATGCACATTATAAACCCAAGGCTAACCACTAAAAATTTGAAAGGTATAGTAAATATTAAGTCAGAAATGGAGCAGGGCTAGGGATATATCTTAAAGGTATAGTACTTGCCTAGTATGAATAAGGCTATGGGTTTTATCAGTAGCACCACCTCAGATAAATAAATTAGTGGAGACAATATACAATCAAAAGAACTCTCAACCCAAAAGAAAGTAGAAAAAGAAAAAAATACCAAAAAATAGATGAAGCAAATAGAATACAGCATGATAGCAGAGCTTAATTCAAACATAAAAAAATCACATTAAAGACAAGTGCTGCAAATATGCCAATTAATAGATTGACTGGATAAAAAATCCCAACCATATGTATAAAACTTTGTACACCAATGTTTCTAATAGTATTATTCACAATAGTGAAAGGTGGAAACAATCCAAATGTCCATCAGTAGATGAACAGATAAAATAATACACTGGAATGTTATTTGGCCACTAAAAAGGAATTTCTGAAACTCATTTACAACATGTACAGACAATTTTTAAGCCATTATGCTATGTGAAAGAGGGCACAGAAAGACAAATACTGTATGATTCTAGTTACATGAAATACCTGAAAGACACAAATTCAAAGAGATGGAAAACTGAAAACCACCAGGTGCTGGAGGAATATGAATTATTGATTACAGCGTTCCTATTTCAAGTTTCAGAAACAGTGACAGTTAAACAATATTGTGAGTGTACTTAAAGCCACTATACCATACAATTAAAAACAGTTAAAATGACTAATTTTTATGTTACAATAACCACACACACACACACATATGTAACACAAGCCATAAGGACAAAAATCTATGAATTAAAGGGCATATTCTCAATTGAACATACTCAATGTTAAGTTAAAGATACATACTACAAGCACTAGAATAAACCCCACTAATAATAAAGAATTACAGCTAATAAACTAAAAAGAGAATGCAATCACAGAATATACTAAATAAGAGGACAGATCAATAATAACTGTATTAAATACTTTAAACACAAATGTCTAAGCATTCCTATAAAGACAGAGATTGTCAAGTTAGATAAAAAATGATATATGTGTATTACAGGCTGCAAATAACATCATAACTGGATAAAGATAAGAGGAGAGAAAAGATATACCATGGTAACATGTATCAAAAGAAAGCTAGGGTAACTATATTAACATCTGATGGAAGCCTTGGGAAACTCATTTCATAAACTTCAAACATCTGAGGGAAAAGAATATTACTGTGGAGAAGGCAATTACATGATAAAGGGTCAATTCCTCAGGAAGAGTTAACAATTATAATCCTAATTGTGGATCTAATTGTTAGAGATCCAAAATAAGTGAAATAAATGGGTAAGCACTAAAAGGAGAGAGGTATCTATTATTGGAAACTTCAGTGGCCTTCTCCCAATAGTTATATAATAAGAAAATTAACAACACCATAGATCAGCCTGGCCTTAAGATATACATATAATATTTCACCCAATAATAGCAAATATACATTTTCTTTAAGCACAAAGAAAAATTTACCAAGGGAAAATATAAATTCTTTATAAGCTTAAAAGAGTCCAATTAACACAAAATATGTTTTCTGACTTTAACAGAATTACATTAGAAATAAACAACAAAAAGTTGGAAAAAATCCCCAGATATTTGAGAAATAACATGCTTCTAAATAACTCAGGCATCAAAAACATCAAGAGAAGAAAGAAACCAGAAGAGAAATTATGGTTTTATCTGTAATAGTCTCAAACTAGAAACAACCCAAATGTTCAACAGGTGACGAGGTGAACAAATTGTGTTATCTTCTTACATGGAACACTACTCAGTAACAGAAAGGAATGAACTACTCCTACAACACTGATGAACTCAAAATAATTTTGCAGAGTGAAAGCCAGACAAAAAAGGAAGAAATACGGTATAATTCATTAATATAAAGCTCTAGAAATGTGAACTAACCTACAGTGACAAACAGCAACCAGTGGTTGTTGTAGGATAGAAAACAGGAAGGGAAAGGAGGATCATAAAAACATTTTGCAAGTGATGGGTATATTTATCATCTTGATTGCAGAGGGATATGCGTACATGTATGAGATATATGTATATCACATACATGGAGAGAGAAAAATGAGAAAAATCATTTTATTGGTTGATTGTGGTATTGGGGATTGGGGGGCTTTTGCTACATCCCAACCTTTTTTTTTGAGACAGGGTCTTACTATGTCACAAAATTACCCAGGGCAGACTCAAACTTGTAATCTTCCTACCTAAGCCTCGCAGAGTCCTGGATTTGCAGGCATGTTTGCAACCACACCCCACTAAGAGAGAGTCCAATTTATTGTATGTCCATTATACCACAATAAAGTTAAAAATAACACTGATTTATGTCTGAATGGGAAGATAAGCTTAAATATATTCTGTTACATAATGATTTTAATTTCAATTACAGTTTATATTTCAATTCCTAAGGAAAACTTCACAGAATATTCCCATACTGTTAGGCTAGGTAGCTTTGGGAAACTCTTTTCATAAACTCCCAAACAAATACAATTAACTTCAGGAGACAGTATTTTTAACTTCTTTTGAAATATTTATTAAGAACAGTTTTATTTGGTTTAAAATTTGACAGTTTCAGTAGATACATGTGATGACATAATTTTAATCAGCTACTGGTATCTTCCTAAGAAAACTAGGCCATTTAAAACTTAAGCCTGAGCCAGGCATGGTGGCACACTTCTGTAATCTTAGCACTTGGAAAGGTGAGGCAGGAGGAGTGAGAGTTCGAGGCCAGCCTCGGCTACATAGTGAGTTTGAGGATGTCTGGAACGATGCAGTAAGGCCTTACTTCAAAAAAAAATCACATTAAAAAAAAAGATCCACCCCCCAAGAAGAGCCTTAAAAAACTTTAAGCTTGATATCCTGCTGTGAATATTATGTAGTATTTATGTTTTTGTATATGTAAGTATCTGTTTTTAATACATAAGACAATCTAAAATCATATGCAACAGAAGAAAAATCAACTTAGTTTTGGATTATAGAACTATACAGGTAGAGATCATAAAATACTCTTCTTACATTTTATAGATAAGGAATGAAGGTTAAGAATTAGTGAAATCATTTAAGGCACAGCTGGATTATAGCCCAAGTATCCTGATCTCTAACCTCTTCCCACTAATAGGCCATTTATGTCAATAACTGTACAGATCTCAGATACTACAGGAAAACTGGAGTTAATGCATAAATAAGCTGGAGATCTAGAGTAGAAAACTTAAAATCTTTTCTCCATTTTTATAAATATGTATGTGTGGGGGGGTATATACACACACACTCATGAAATACACAATGTTTATACTGAGCTTAAGTATTCTGTGCACATATATATTGTGTCAACATTATTATCCTTCCCCCTTCCCTTTCTGGCCCTCCCGCACCTTCCCTACCCCTAACTCCCACTATCACACCCATTTGGTTCTATAGAAAGTTTGTATTCTGGGTTTCTCATAGAAAACTTAAAATCTTAACAGAACACATAATCTTAACAGAACACACACACACACACACACACACACACACACACACACACACACACACACACACAGGTGTTTTATTTTGTTTTGTCTTTTTGTACTGGGAATTAATCCCAGGGCCTTCACACTAAATTACATCTACAGCCCTACAGTCCATTTTTATTTTTATTTTTGAGACAGGGTTTCACTAAGTCACCAAATTACCCAGGCTGCTGGACTTGAACTTGTGATCCTCCTGACTCAGCCTCCTAGAGTGCTGGGATTAGAGGGATTGTGCCACTGAGCCCATTTTCATATTAACACAATATTAATATGAACATGCCATCTACCTTCATATATGGATAAATTCTAGTCTGGAATAGGTATGAACTGTGTAGTCTGAAAATAATTTTCCAATGCGGATACACTTACAAACAGCAGAAACATAGCTTTGATACAGCCTATGTGATTCAAACTTACATTCTGTCCTTTTGTCTCCTGATTGCATAACTAAATTTGAAGCGTCTTAAAAATTCTCAAAATTGAAGGAACAATACATAGAATCCCTATATACTTACAATTCACCTATTTAACAACTGGGCAACCGTGACTGCTTCGTTACATTTGCTTGTTTGTGCACTCTCTCCATACACAGATGTTTATTTTTCTGAACTGTCTGAAAGTTGAAAACATACTTCAGCCTCAAAACCTACACTGAATTTACAGCTAACTACTGTGTGGTTTCTTCTTCAAAAGAAGCAGTTCTAACAATATGAGGTCAAACATTTAAATATGCACCTCAAAAATCTTCAGTGGCAGCTGAGAGCGATAGTGCACGCCTGTAAACCCAAGCAGTCAGGAGGCTGATGCAGGAAGATCACAAGACCAGCCTGGGCAACTGAGTGAGATCCTATCTCAAAATAAAATAATAATAATAATAAAAAGGGCTATGGATGTAACTCAGTGTGAAGGCCCTGAGTTCAATCCCCAGCACTGGGAAAACCAAAACAACTTCAGTAGCTCACTACCTCCTATTAAACACAACCTAACACTTTCATATAGCCTGCCTATGAATGAGCCCACAGCTGCCTCTCTCTCTCTTGCTTCCTCCCATACAATCGTGTTCCAGTTACCAGTCCATGAAAATATTAGGCAGCCTTTGCTTCCCTGGACCTTTGTTTGTGCTATGCCTTTGGTCAGAGATGCCTTTTTCAACTTTATCTATCTACACATTCTTCCATCCACATGTATTTTGGGGGTGGTGCTGCTGGGCAAATGAACCTAGGGCCTTGTGTATACCAAGTATGTGCTGTGTATATACTCTCAGCTCCTTCCTCCATCTTAGCTTGATCCTTTCTCTAATTCCCTAAGGCTGATCTTAAAATACCATAAGGTAAGAGGGACTTAAAATTTGTGAGGCTATTCTTCCCCAGTGCGTTAAACACAATAATTTAGCACTTCCAGGTCTCTCAAATTACAGCAAGTTTGTAGGCAGACACCAAGTCATCCCTGTTTTTACATAACCCAGCACCTGCCTAACTCAGTGCCTCACGTTTGGTATGTATGGCTACATCTGTGTTTACTTCCTTGCATAGTCATTTACAACTTTTGAAAAGAGTTCATATACATCTTTTATTTGCTTCAAGACGAATCAAGGCAGGCACTTGCTCAAGTGGTAGGAACAGATTCTCAAACTCATTTTCCAGTTTTCAAGGTTATCTCTCTTTCTATAAAACCACACTGCCCCCAAATTTGTTTCCTAGCTGAGATTTTCAGAGCTAGTACAGAGTTCTAGTCTGTGGCCAATTAATATACTCAATTCATTTCTGAGTCAGTAATTTTAATAAGATAACAGACTACTTAAAACAGGTTTGGCAAAAGATTTAAAACTAAAACTACTTTGATATTTCACTGGTAAGTTTGAGGAGTAACAATATAAATATACTCCTATGCTACATTTTGGTTAGAACAATTAGGATCCCAGGCAAAAGTCAAACCAAGCAAGCTTCTGACTTTTTTTTTTTTTTTTAAAAGCTCTTCTCTTAACTGGAAAGCTCTTCTGCAGCTACATTTATGGCCTGCTCACTCTCTTTTTAGTTTTCTCAAATGACATTAATCAGTTCCTTCCTAGATAACACTATAATACTATAAAATAAGGCTAGCCCATCTCTGCCTTGCACTTAATCCTTTTGACTTGCTTTACTTTTCTGCTTAGCCCATTTCCCATCCCATACTGTAATTTACTTTTTAAACCATCTGTATTTTTCATAAGGGAAATTATTTGCTGTATTTGTTTGAGCTGTATTCCAAGTGCCTTATTAAGTAATTCAATTTTACTGAGTGAATGGATAGTTTAACAGCTTTGCAGGAAGGAAAAAGGAGTTATTGTTCCCATTCTTATCTAAATTCCACTCTTCAGCCCCCTACATATAACTAAGCTTATGTCAAGAAATTTTGGCAAGCATCTGCCTGGGGTTTATGCTCATTAAAAGTGTGATGTCTACTCTCAATATATAACCCTGGTAAATACAATGTGAGAGTTGTAACGCCCTAAATTATGTGTTCATCTCTAGATCTACCCCTAGGAGGCAGCACATTACAGTACTGTGCAATGAATTTCTAACACAGAGCTGTTAAGAAGCAGCCTCTTAGGCCTGGCCTTGCAAACTCAAGGATGAGATCGAAGCCCGTGCATCCAGAGCGATGCTAAGCCAGTACACTCACTAGGTATGTTCTAGAAGCCAGAAATATCTGATCTCTATTTAGATCCCAGCTACACGGTTCAGCAGCTGCAGGGCACTGGATAAAAACTTTCAGCATCAATGCCTGACCTGTAAAATGGAGAAAGCATTACCAAGTAACTTGCAGGGTTGTCTTAAGGCTCACATAATAAAGTGTCTGGCACATAACATTTCAAAGCTATTAGTCTATTTCTCATAAGCCTAGAATTCCTGAAGGAAAGATGACTTGTCTCTTTCTCAAAATCTTTTTTTTTTTCATTTCTTATGAATCCTATTTTCAAAATCATGAATTTCTGCTTAACCTAAACTCTATCTATCTGTCTCACCTTAGTCCTAGATTTCACACTAAAAGCCACAGGGCAGGGACCAGCCTACAGCTCAGTGGTAAGGTACTTGTGGGTGGCCTTGGGTTCAATCCTCAGCAGCCCCTCCCTCCACCATCACCCAAAGAAAAAGGGGCATAGAGGCAAGGAAGGAAAAAACGTACTGGAATAGGTGCCAGAAAGTTTATTTTGGAGACACAGTCTTGCTATGTAGTCCAGGCTGGCCTTGGACTCAGGGCAATCCTCCTGCCTCAGCCTCCCCACTGCTGGGATTACAGGCGTGCACCACCAAGCCCGGTTTATATGGCTCTGGGGAACTGAACTCAGGTACTTAGCACTTGCTAGGCAAGCACTTTAACCGCTGAGCCATTTCTCCAGCCCATGGTGTCAGAAAGTTTAAATGCACTGGTGGTTCTCAATGTTCACAAGGCAAAGGTCTAGCCTGATATTCTATGAATTTGGGGAGCCAGGTACAAGCCCTACCTCTTGCAAATGACTTGCTCCGTAATTTTAGGCAAGGCACGGCCCTTTTTGTGTCTCGGTGTCCCAAGAAGCACAGACTCCGGCTTGGCGCCTAACCAGGTGTCAGCTTTTAACAGCCAAGGTAACCAAGTGCCCTGGCCTCTACCGGCGCATTTCCCCATCTGTCCGAGGTGGTGGTGGCTCCCACCTCCTCGGTCAGCTCCCAGACACCTTGGGTTCCAGAGTGGAGGGTGGGCGGCCCTCAGGCCGGGAGCCGCGGGCCGCGGGCCGCGGGTCGCGGGCGTGGGGTGGCACTTGGCCGGCCGTCGCCCCGCACGCTCCTATCGGACGCACGCCCACCTCCCACCGCCAGACGGCCGTTGGCCATGGTTTCCTTCCAACACGCCTGGGACCACGGCCAGGATGCCCGTGAAGAGGGGCCCGTTGGCCACGTGGCGGCCAGGTCTGCCCCCCCTTCTCTCGTCTCCTCACCTCTCAGGTCCTGTCGGCCCCATGCGACGCAGCCCACAGCACGTTCTCCACCGCGGCGGGGACGAGGGAACGCGGCGGCGGCGAGGCCGGCAGCGGCAGCCAGGCCGGGCACGGGCCTCCCTTTAACAGGCCCGTCCCCTTCCCCGCCCATTGCCGGGCGCCCGGAGCGGGCGGGGCCGGGCCCGGCGCCCGAGGGGTGTGGCCGGAACGCGCTGGCCTGAAGGTGGGGACCCAAGCTGTTGACGCCGGCGACCGTGGCGGTCACGTGGCTCAGCGGCCAGCGACGCGAGCGGCGCCATCGCAAGCCAATGGCTCAGCCCAGACCCGCGAGGGTGCCGCCCCTGGGCCCCTTTCTGAGCCGCGATTGGCTGCCCTGGACCTAAGGTCCCAAGTGGCGGATCCTTGGGGCGGATGCAGGCCTCAAGGCTGTGAATCATCTGTGAGAGGGCTGTTGGCTTGGCCCTGGAGAGTGTAGGGGCAGAAGTATCGGGAAAGAAGTAGGAGCCTTAGCGTGCTGCGCCTTTGCGAGTCGCCAGGGCCTCATCTCTGACTTTTGTGCCCCCTTTGTTCCCACCGATCTACTTGTCTATGGGCAAATTTCAGCCTTGTGTGGAAAAAGGTCAGCTACATGTTAGGCCTTTTGCTCTAGAGGGCTCATTCTGTACCAAAGATCTCAAAACCGAAGGGCCGTCTTTAAAACATAAATAAAAATGTAAAGATAAGTGAGATGTAACTCCAGCTCTTGTTTAAAACTCTCAGTGGCTTTCCGTGATCTTCTGAGCCCTCTCTCCTGTCATCCCCACTGCTCTCCACTATAGTAGCTTTTTTTTGCCAGTCAAGCACTTCTTTGGAGACCTGAATGCTGGTTGCTGCTGCTACCGGTTTTTTTCGTCCCTCACCTCTCAACTTTGAATGTCCATCCTATCTTCCGTGAGGCATTCCTGACCACCCCACGTAAAGTAACCAGCCGCTCTCATCCTGCCCGGCCGTCCCAGCCACGCTGGTGGAGCACTGTGCTTCTCTTCCTTCTTCTCTTGCCTTTGGCTTGCGTGGGGCCAACAGGTGGGGCAGAGAGGCCCTGTGAAGGAAGTATGATTGATTAACTTCCTTCCCAGTGAACCTCTTTATGAACAGTCATTTAAGGAAATTCCTATCTTCTCTACAGATGATTTATCTCCAAGTTTCTATTACCCACAATTAAGGATTTCCCAAATCACAATCCGTATTAGGACTCAGAATGTTACAGGAGTTACAGTTGGGCTGCTTGTCCCACACTAGGCTAAGGTGCTGATGCAAAAGAGGCAACTTTATTCAAAAGCTGGCTCCGCGACAAGAATGGGGGACTGTCATAAAGCCTTCATTGCCTGGATGCTGACTGAGAGTGACATACCGGGTGGTCCATGAATGTTCCCATACTCGTATGCACATTCCCCCAGCAAGAATACTGGATGTTGCACATCCAATCCTGATTACTTAGTCATGAGGTGTTTTTCATTTTCTGCACACTCAAAAAAGATTACATTATTTCTTTGGTCTAGTCCTGCCACTAATTAGTGACATCTTGTACAATGGACAAGCAAGAGGTGGAAGTAGCTACTCAGAGGCCCTCTTTCTGAGCTTTTCATTAACCGTCAAACTTCTGGTAAAGGAGAACATCCTTCTTCCATTACTATCAATTTCAGGCAATGACCATAAAATATCTTTCCACAGCTAGCTACATACTGAACTCTGACAGTGCACAGAAATGTACCCTGTGCTTAGTTTCAGGAATACCTGGGTTCTGTTCCTGATACCTTTCTGAGAGTAGTTAGTGATCTGGTATGCAGAGTCCTGGAAAGAATCTAGTGAGACAATGAGTGTAAAGTACTTTGTACTATATAGATTGCCCAGCAAACAGAATACCAACAGTTGCCAATTTCTAGATATTTATCATGTCCTTGCACAGAGTGCTTGGTATTCATTATTTAATCTTCACAGCAGCTTTAAATTAAATGATATATTATGACCTCTCTCCCTTTACAGGAAAGTAAATGAGACAAAGAGGTGTTAGCTGAGTTGAACAATTAAGTTAGATGTGACTGGGTTAAAATCATGACTTTTCATCTATAGGACCTTGTTCGACTCATAATCACTACATGCACTGTACTAATCAAATATAAAAACATACCCCCATGCCTGCATATAATAGACACCAGCAAAGAATGTTCAAATATCATGGCTAACATTTTTCATTTTATTCAATATATATTAATTCACATTACAGATATAGAAATTGAGGCTCAGGATATTTCTACTCTCCATAGAGTGAATACTGAAGTGGGAAGAGAAGGATTTCTAACTGGGAGCAGTCAGTGCCTAGGAATATGTGGCTATGCTTAAGTGTCAGTTGACAGTGCCAGAGAATAAGCTTTAGGGTAGCCATTGGTACCTTTCCTTCCATTCAGCATCTCCAACCGCTGTTCAATGTTGTGCCCCCGATATCACCACGGGTCCCATACAGATGGATTTTTTTATGTGCTGTACATGTCTAACTTCATCCATGTACATGTTTCTGCAGCAATTTGATGGCCTGGAGGGGTGGAGAAGAAAGAGGAACACAGATAATTAACCTGTTGATAGATATCTGGCTAAGAATCTGTTTTTCTTCAAT
This sequence comes from Ctenodactylus gundi, assembly GCA_004027205.1. Taxonomy (NCBI): domain Eukaryota; kingdom Metazoa; phylum Chordata; class Mammalia; order Rodentia; family Ctenodactylidae; genus Ctenodactylus; species Ctenodactylus gundi. The sequence continues at coordinate 45,588 of PVKB01004208.1, read as the reverse complement.
AACAGCCTGCCAGCCAGCCTCTTTACCCCTGGTATTATATTGGGTTTTTCAAAAGGCGAAATTTACAGAAATTAAAATAAAAAAGATCTATTCAGAAGGCTTACAAATCTGAGGATAGAAATAGTCCAAGATGGCGACCTGCATTTATGAGAGCTGGAGTGTCCGATGGCTGCTCAGCACGAAGCAGGACTCCTGTCCGGGACAGCAGGACAGCCAGTGAAAGTCCGCTGCAGATTTTGATTGTTCAAAGAACAATGGCGAACACCAGAGACTGAAGATTGGGAATTAGAGATCAGAGACTGAAGATCAGCAATAGGCAGACAGGCACAAGTGGAGACTGAAGCGATTCCGTGATGAAAGTCTGCCGCGTGTAGCAAGTCGGCATCTGTAGACAATTGTGGAGGCAAGAGCTTTCCCAGAGGAAAAAGCTGCAACCATCTTTCTTCTTCCCTCCTTTTATACAATTCGCGTTCCAACTTGGACTTCCCACAGCTGGGTGGGTGCTCTTCCCTCATTCACAGGTCCAGAAATCATTCACATTCTAATCTAGGCTGGTTCTCAATTCCCAATCTAGGCGTGTTTCCCAAACCCTCACAAGTGTGGTTCCTGATTGGCTCAAATTGACATAATCTCTCCAAAGGTCACACCCCTCTTTTGTCTAAGCCTGAGCATTTTCCCTCTGCCAATACCACAGTTCACAGGGGTGATCAGCCTAAAAGCCACATATTATAGACTTTACTTTGTCCCAACAGCTTCACTTTGCTTTTATCAAAGAGAAGCTAATGATGTACTGATGGGAGGCATTATGGGTCAGCAGAGAAGTCATTTTAGGTTAGGGGTACACCTCCTCAGCACTTCCTGACCACTCATGCTTCCCAGATGGGACAAGCTACTTCCTCTAAGACCTTGCTGGACCTGGGGCTGCTTTCCCCTATGCAACAGGCTACTCCTGATTTACTATCACTACTATAGATGTTTTACTATATTTTTAGAGTCAATTTTATTTTTTCTTGGAAATAAGTAAAACAAAGTAAGGTACACAAATCCAAAAGGTCAAAGAGGGTTTGGGAATATAGTCCAATGGCCTGGGTTTGATCCCAAGAAAAGAATTAGCAGTTGAAAAATAAGTCTTTGTGCCCTACACATTCTTACCCAGATACCTTTCTAAAAGCAAACAGCACTTGGTATTTGTTTCTGTGTTACCGTCAGTGTTTGTTCTATACCATCGGTTCTCAATTGCTACTGCATGTTAGAATTTCTTGGAGGAACTTTAAAAGATAACAGTGCTTGAGTGTCACTCCCAAATAATACCATGACTAAATCAGTGTAGAGTTTCAGGCATTCATCTGTCTGTCTGTCTGCCTCTCTCTCTCTCTCTCTTTATCTATATGCCCAGGCTGAGCTCAAACGTGATCCTTTTGTCTCAGCTGCCCAGAGTGCTGGGATTACAGGCCCGTACCACCATGCCCATGTTAAAGCACTCGCCTAGAAAATACAAGTTCCTGAGTTTGATTTCCCCAGCACCACATAAACTGGGTGTGGTTTCATATACCTGTAATCCCAGCACTTGCAAGTCTGAGACAGGAAGATTGCCATGAGTCCAAGACCAGTCTGGGCTACATAGTGAGTTCAGGACCAGCCTGGGATAAGGAGGGAAACCCCATCTCAAAAAAAAAAAGAAAGAAAAAAAAAGAAAGAAAAGAAAAAAGAAAAAAGCCTAAGTACACTTGATGACATACCACTACTCTATGCATATACAAAGCTAGCTGTATATGCATCTGTTAAACAAAAGGGGCATATAGTACTCTAATCTGTACTTTAAAAATGTTATACCCCCTCAAGGTAATTTTATATCAGGAAACAGTTGCATTTTAGCTATCTCTTTCTAAATAAATCACTCAACAAAACACTGGCTTAAAACCTCCTCTTCTTCCTCTTTTTCCTCTGCCTCCTCCTCATCCTTCTCTTCTTTGCCTTCTTTTGTTTCTTTTAGTTATAGTTGATCAAGGGTTTAGTAAGGCCTGCCTGAGTAGTTCAGGCTTGAGGTCTCTTATAGAACTGCAGGGTAACTCTAGAGAGTGGCTAGAGTGGAGACAGAATAAGAGTTGAAGCAGGACTGGAGGCATAGCTCAGAAGTTAAAGTGCTTGCCTAGCAAACACAAGGTCTGGGGTTCAATTCCCCAGCACCACATAACCAGGCATGATGGTGCACACCTGTAATGCTGGCTGGCATTCAGAAAGCTGAGGCAGGAGGATTGTCATGAGCCTGTAGGCCAGCCTCAGCTACATCCTGAATTCTAGATCAGCCTGGACTACCGAGCGAGGTAAGAGTTGGGGTACCTGGTGTCTTTCTGGACAGCTCTTTCCAGCTCTTTCCTGTCTTGTAATCACAAGACCTCTCCTGTGTCTCTCAGTACGCTCTAGTCCTGGCTTCGTCACACCACTCAGTCTCAGGGCAGTCTGTAAGCCAGTGTCCTAGCAGGAAAGGGGCTGTACAATGTTTTGCGATGTAGCCTCAAAAGGTGTAAGCCTCATTTCTTGTGCAGCCTGTTGATTTACAATCATAAAAGCCTTCCTTCCAAGGGAAAGGAATAGATTTTAAGTCTCAGTAAAAGAAATGTCACATAGTATAAAGGACATATGGAATAGAAAGTACTGTTGTGATGTGCATGTGTGTGTGGGGTAAATATGGGGGATTGAACCCAGGGTCTTCTCATTGAACTACATCCTCAGTCCATTTTTTTTTTATTTTTGCTTTTGAGACAGCTTTACTAAACTGCTAAATTGCCCAGTCTGGACTCAAATGTTCAGTCCTCCTGCTTCAGTGTCCACAGTGCTGGGATTACAAGCCTGTGCCACCAGCCCCTGGCTATAGTCATATTTGGCCATAGCAGCTCCACAGTTCTCCATTGTTTTGATCTTTTAAATAAAAATTATGGGAGGATTTTTTTGGACTAATATCCTACACTGACTGGGCCCCAGCACAACAAGCTGAAATCAAACCGGAGTCACTCTTGCTAATGTTTCATATCCCCAAATGACAATTGAGTTGTTATTTGACTTTCTGAGGATTTAGGAGAATGAGGTATAGCTAAATTTTCTAAGTAGGCTGCTTTATATTATTTTTTAATTACAAAAACTAACCTGAAGTAATCTGGTGTTAGTTATTTTTCTATTCTGCTTCCCTTGCCCAGCCTTAAAAGAAACTTTTAAGTGAGCAACCCACTTTTTCTTCTGTTTCTGCTTCCCCCTCCCCTTATTCTGTCTATTAAATTAACCACTCTGTTCAGCCTATCGAAACACTTATTCTGTTTTATGGATTAAAGTATGACCAATTCTAGAATTGGTCATAATGCTCACTAAAATCTTAAACTGAATTATTGTTCTTTTGCTCATTGACAGATATATTGCCATTTGAAACATTGATGGACGTTTATTTTATTTCTATTTTTTTAATGTGAGGTGAAGATTAAAATCAAAACCTCACCCATGCTAGGCAAGCATTCTACCACTGATCTACTTCCTATTCTTTTTATATTACAAATAGTGCTTTTATATTACAGGTATTTTTTGTTTATCCCCCAATGCCTGCAGCAGTATGCTGTGTGTGATGGGGAATGGCCCTTCATAAACATTTTCTCTTTACTGTGTGGTGAGGCAAAAAGCAACCATGCTTAATCTTGACCTTGGAAAATCACACTGAATCACTTCAGACTGGGACAGAAGGAAGGACTAAGGTGCCAGTGAGATGAGATTTTCAAGAACCTTCTCTTGGATGGAGAAAAAAAAAAAAACTGGGCTTTGCAGGACCTTTGAATGAAAAGACCATGGGCTTCTCTCTTTCATGAAGAGATAGGAGGGCCTCCTACTTGGGTGACTATTGATGCCCCTTAGAGATGAAACCTGGAGGTAGGAAATCCTAGCCACAGTAGAACCTCTGAGCCCCAGGTGACAGCAGAACTGCTGTCCTCCTTACCAGGAACCATACCAACTTGGATGAGGAGTATATTTGTGATAGCAGAGTGGATTAAAGGGCAGAGGGTTTTTATGGACCTGGACTAAGTTAGACAAACTTTCACATGATCATGGGTGGACCACTGGTCAGAATAATAATTGGGTTTGAATATCATGCTGAGACTGTAGGAGTGGAAGTTTGGAGCATATAAAATTTGACTTGGAGAAAGAAAAATGTGACTCTTACACTTAGGGTCACAAATCACTCTTTTTACAAATATTTAGATAAAGAAAATGATCTCTTATTTGAAGTTTCATGATCACAAGCCTCAGAATTCCAGACCTATTCTTTGAGGAATGTGCTAAGAACTATGGGGATGGCCACTCAAAACAGGATCTGTACATTATAATATTGACTTTCCCATTATTTTTTAAACTCAGATTTCTGGGTAGCCAAGACAATTATTCCATTCTTTCAGTAAAGTGTTTTTTATATTAAAAAGATCATGAAATAAAAATATTAGAAACAGCCTAAATAACATTTGGGAATATGTTAAATTGTGGTATACTCACACAATGAAAGTCTATGAACCTACTAAAAATCAAATGGCACAGAAAGATGTTTACACATATTTAAAAGTAATGAGCTTACATTTTAAAAAATAGGAAAACCAATCTGTATTGACTTTGCTTTCTCTCAAAAGGCAGAATACAAATATACACAGTTAGATATAGCTCTAGCAGTATTACTATTGCGGTTTGGATCTACAATGTCCCCTAAAAGTTTTATGTAATTGGATGTTATGGTTCATCTATGGAACCATGTGCTACTTGGAATTGGGGGCCGGGGGTCTAGAAGGGTGAGTTACGGGTGTGTGGCGGATTATAGGTGTATGGTGGAAGACCAGCAGACAGATGTATGGTAGAATTTAGATGACAAGCATGTAGTGGATCAGGGGCTTAAACTGGAAGAGATGGAACACCAAGGCTGATCTAGAAAGGGTGGATCATGGGGACAGGACCCGGAAGGATATATGCTACTTCCTCCCTTCCTTTTGGGCCTGGGCTTCCTGCTTGCAATGTCATGAGGAACTGCCTCCACTTCTGCTTTCCCAATGTGTTTCCACTGTTGCCAGCCTCCGGTGATTGGACTATGACATTCTGGAACTGAGCTAAAAATAAACTTTCCCTCCCCTAATTTGTGGATGTCTGGTACTGAGTCACAGTGATGAAAAATGAACTAAGTTGGTATCAGAGAAGTGGGGTTGTTGCTGTGACTTTACATAACCATGAAGTTTGGAAGTATTTGAAACTGGTTTGTGGGAGGAATTTGGAAAGATGTGAGGATGTTGGCTGAAGAAGCCCTGGAGTGCTCTGAGCTGAGCTTGATGGGACATTCTGGTCAGAGCTGACAAGGCCAGAATGCTGATGGAAGTCTGGCTTGGAAAGGCCAGGCTCAAAAAGTCTCAAGATAAGAACTGTATTGGTAAATACTCTAAAAATCATATGTGCTGTGCCCTGGCACAAAATATGTTGGCATTTTGCCTTTGCCCAGAGACTTTGTCTACAACTGAGATTAAGGGAAGTGGACTGCTTAATCTGGTGGAAGAAATATCAAGGCAGCCTGATGTTCAGTGTTACATGGCTTCTATTTGAGGGTTTTAGCCAACTCCATGGTGAAAGACAGGAAAAAAAAACTAGCAGAGAAAACAATACAAAAAGTTTGAAATTTTGCAATGCTAAAATGGGCTACAATGATGGAGCAAAAGGGCAAGGAAAGTTATTAAAAAAAGAAGCCGTGTACTTACAGTCAGGACTATAGGAAAGATACCTTGAGAGTATCTCAAAAGTCAGCAAGGCTCCACCCTTTACCAACTCAAAGGTGGAAAGACAAAAGACTTTGCTCTGAGAAGTGTACACCAAGGCCAAAGGAAAAAAAAATGTCTTCCAGAGCACAGCCTCCTGGAGTTCAACCAGCTAAGAATTCAGAGGCCTCTGCAGTGATTGTCCAAAGGGGCCAGGCTACTGCATAAGCCAGTGACGGCCATGTGGTCCTGGCTTTACAGGCTTGCAGAGTACAAGAATTGTGAGTTTATGAAGGTTTCTACCCAGATTTCAGAAAAAGGCCTCAGAGGTCAGGTTGTGTGTCCCAGGAAAGGCAGTGTGTAGAATTATGAAAGAGAAGTCTACGAGACAATGGAATCTCCAAAATTGGAGAAACCTAGGGCATGGATTGTCCTCTGAGAAAAGCTGCAGGCTGTAAGTGGATCCAGCCCAAAGGAGAAATTATGGAGGCTGCAGCTAGAAGCAGTGATGTAAGGGCAGGGACACCCAAACCTTTGGAGCTCACATCTTGCCACAGCTCACTCCAAGTGCTGGGCACAGAAATACAGGATTTAATAGAGCTACAGGATTTATCCCATGCCCTGCTGGGTTTGGAACCATGTGCTATTAGGAGATGAGGACCTTGTCTGAAAGGATGGATCCTGGGCATGTGGTAGATTATAGATTATAGGTATGTGGTGACTGTAGGCTTACACCCAGATAAGATGGAACACTGAGATTGGACCCAAAAGGGGTGGGTCTCTGGGATAGTACCTGGAAAGATACATGCTACTTCCTCCCTTCCTGCTAGAACTGGCTTTCAGTGGCCTGAGAAACTGCGCCCACCTCTGGCTCTCCCAGGTGCTTTCACTGTTACTGGCCATAACAGTGACCTTGTGAAACTGTCAGCTAAAATAAACTTTTCCTCCTCTAATTTACTTTGTCACAGCAGAAAAAAAGGTATCTAAGACAATTGTTTTTGCCTCATACTTAGCTTGCATTATCATTAATACCTGCACTTACTGAGAGTCAGCTATCAATGAGATTCAATACATAATCCTCACAATAATTCTATAGATAAGTATCATTATTACAGATAATTTGCAATATCAAGGATTAATAGCTATAGAAGTACCTTAATTCAAACTGATAGAATCCTTTCTTTTTTTGAGATAGAGTCTTGCTCTGTAGTCCAGGCTCATCCTGAACTCACTATAGAGCCCAGACTGGCCTTGGACTCAGGACAATCCACCTGCCTCAGCCTCAGAAGTGCTGGGATTACAGGTGTGTACCACCACACCCAGCTTATGTGGTGCTGGGGAATTGAACTCAGGTACTTAGCACTTGTGTCATGCTTGCTAGGCAAGCACTTTAACCGCTGAGCTATTCCTCCAGCCCAGAAGCCATTTATACCAAACTTGCTGCCAACATTATACTAAATGGAGAAAAAATGAAAACGCCTTCCCTTAAACTGGAAACACAACAAAGGTGCTCGTATTAATAATAGTACTTGAAACCCCAGCCAGTGCAATCAGGCAAGAGAATGAAATACAGAGAGTACATATCAGAAAGGAAGAAATTAAACTATCCTTATTTGCTGATGTCTACATAAAGACCCTGAAAACTCAACTGAGGAAACTCTTAGAACTAATTGAAAAATTCAACCAAGTTACAGGATACAAAATTAATTTTAAAAAACCCAATGAATTCACTGAGAAAGAGCTGAAAAGAATAATTCCATTCTCAATAGCTCCTCAAAATAATTAAATACCTAGGAATAAATCTAAGTAAGGAAATGAAGGATCTCTGTAATGAAAACATATTATACTGAAAAAGAAATTAAAAAGGACATTATAAAATAGAGAAATATCCTCTGTTCCTGGATAGGCAGAATTAATATTGTCAAAATGGCTATACTGCCAAAATTGATATACAGATTCAATATGATTCCTATCAAAATACCAACAACATTTTTCACAGAACTTGAAAAGACAAATCTAAAAATTCATATGGAATCAAAAGAGACCCACCATAGCCAAAGCAATTCTGAGCAACAATACAAAAGTAGGTGGCATTATGATTCCAGATATCAAGTTACATTACAACACAACAGTGATAAAAACCATACGGTAATGGCACAAAAGCAGACAGACTCACCAGTGGAACAGAACTGAGGATTCAGAGACAACTTCAAGTACCCTCAGCTATCTAATCTTTGACAAAGGGGCCAAAAAGTAAACTGGAGATGGCCTCTTCAATAAATGGTGCTGAAATAACTGGTTATTCACACATAGAAGAATGACTCTAGACACATTCCTATCGCTATGTAATGAAATCATATCAAAGTGGATCAAAGACTTATGTATTAAAACAAACATGGGACTTTCTGGGGGATAAAATAGGTAACATTCTTGAAGACCTAGGCATGGGCAAAGACTTTCTCAGCAGGATACCTGACACAAAAGAAATACCCCCAGAAAAAACAAATGAGATTATATCAAATCAAAAAGCTTCTGCAAGACAAAGGAAACAACAGAGTGAAGAGAGAACAACAGAATGGGAAAAAAATTTTTATCACCTACACCTTGGATAGGAGGTTAATAACAAGAATATACAAAAAAAAAAAACTGAAGAAAAATGGCCCCCCAAAGATCAACAACCAAATTTTAAAAAGGGCGAATGAAGTGAGTAGACAGCCTCAAGTGGAGAAGTGCAATTGGCCAGTAAATACATGAAAAATAAATTCAACATCCTTAGCCACTAAAGAAGTGCAAATCAAAAGAACACTGAGATACCATCTTCCCCTAGTGAGAGTGGTGTATATCAAGAACTCAAGTATCACTAGATGCTGGCAAGGTTGTGGGGAGAAAGGAACACTTATTATGTAGTTAATGGGACTGTAAACTGCTGCAACCTCAAAAAACTGAAAACAGATATTCCATTTGACCCAGTAATAGTTCTGGTATCTTTCCAAAATAGTCAAAGGCAACATATAACAGAGGTACATGTATACCTGTGTTTACAGCAGCACAGCTTTGTGAAAGATGCTAAAAGATTTATCAGTAGACCAATGGATACAAAAAATGTGGTATATGTACACAATGGGATACTACTTTGCCATACAGACAGATAGATGTGAGTCATTTGCAGGAAAATGGACACAACTTGAGATCATTATGTGATTCAGACTCAGAAAGTTAAACAGTGCATGGTTTCTCTAATATGAGAAACCCAGAATACAAATAAGAGTCAAATGGGTGAGATGTTGGGGGTCAATGGAGATGAAGGGTTGGAAGAGCGAAAAAGTGAGAGGGGAAAGGAATGTGACGTTGATACAGTATATATATGCACACAATTCTTAAGCACAATGTAAACATTGTGTTTTGTATACATACACTAATAAGTGGGGAGATCACAGATTAAGTATATAACTCAAAATCAAAGTTTTCTGATTGCAAGAAAGTGTTTCAAACTCAGGTCTGTCTTATTCCAAGATCTAAGTGTATCCTCCTGCATGCTACTGTTGTCAAAAAGCATGTATTTAAGACCTGTTTTTAACCTCATTTTTCAAAATGACCCTGCTTTGGTTTGAATGTGTCCCCTAGAGATTCATGTGCTAGAAGCTTGCTTCTCAGTATAGTAAGATTGAGAAGGTGGAACCTTTAAGAGATGAGACCTAGTGGAAAGTGATTAAGTCACTGAGGGTATTTCACTCGGAAGAAACTAATACAGTTCTAGAGGTACTCTATAATAAAAAGAGCAAGCTAGGCCCTTGATACCCTCTGGCTTTCTACCTTATCATGTGATCTTTTCCTCTCACAAGTGACTCCCAAGGTAGTTGCCATCTACCATGTTATTAGCCAGAGGGTTCTCATCAGCACTCTAGTGACACTAGTACCATGCTCTTGAATCTCTAAGACTGTGAACTAAACCTCTTTTATTATTAAGTTTTCTAGCCTTAGGTATTTTGTTATAGTAACAAAAACCAGACTAATACATATTCATTGTTCCCAACTCTTTTTGAGTTGTAGATCCCTTTGAGAATCTGAGTTTTAGAAAAATGTACATATGTTAAAGAGCACATAAGGACCTTGCTATGGTTTGGATGTGGTATGTTCCCTTCAAAGCCATTAATTCATTGACTTCCTGTGCTACTAAGAGGTAGAGCCTGGTAGGAACGGCAGATCACTGGACTATGACCTAGAAGGATTTAATTGTCCCTCCAGCTCTACCCTTTACTCTCTTGGCTTTCTGTCTTGCCCTGCTATGAGCAGCTTTTCCCCAGAAAGAACTCCACTATGCCCTTCCACCTTCACAGAGCACCCATGAGTGGGTTGAGATCTTCTAAAACTGTAAATTAAACCAAACCTTTCCTTCTTGAGTTGTGGGTGTCAGGTATTGTGTCCCAGCAACAAGAAAGTGATTAAGACAGACATGCTCACTCATGGACCAGGTTAGATACTCAAGTAAAACAAAGAAAATTTTATAAACTAGTTAAGTTCCAGACACACAAACCTGACAGGAAACTTATATGGTTGAATAAAGTCACTAAGCCAACAAGTGGCTGGGCAATTAGGAATTGACATCCACTCGAGGTCAGGGTAAAGATAAATAAAATATGGGAGTGAGCCAAGGTGCGTATAAAGTGTGAGTGGAGACCAGCGGGGCAGTTCTAAAGGCTGGCTGATTGGGTGAAGAAGGCTATCTTCCCTTCTGAGGCTTCAGAGAAGAGGTGGGATTTGGCAAGCTAAAAGGAGAGAAATTTTTTGTCTGTAAACGGAGGCTAATTCAGCACTTAACATCAGTGAAATGTCCTGAAGCAGGGAGCTCAGTGCCAAGATTCCTATGGGGGACTCAAAGACACACAGATTACCTGAGGGTAAAGCACTGTCTCTCCTGCCTCCCACTCCCCATCAGTCAGAGAGAGGGTCTTGCACATTCTATCAATGCTTATTGTTTCTGCACTGACTCATTTCTTTCCCTTTCTTCCACCACCATCCTGGGCCAGTTCCTTATTCTCCTATGAATATTGCAATAGTCTCTTTACTGACTTGGCACCTAGAGTTCTCTTCCTGTATGATAGCTGTTTGACTATAAGATGTCTGAATCCTTTTTTAATGTTCACCTCATATACCTTCAGTGATGTGAAGCTACTCTCTATGAGGTAATTCACTTAATTTTTTGTTGTCAAAATAAATACTAATAAACATCTGCTATTAAACTGAACAGCATAAAATTTCTACTTGTGTAGGATAAATATAGTTATTGATGGTTTTATGTAATTCAACTTAATATTCACCAGGTACAGAGCTTTGCATTTTATACCATGTTATCACATTTAATCTCTACAACAACATGGAGAGTAATTCTACTTTTACAGATAAGCAAAGTGAAGTCCAGGAAAAATTAAATAATTTACACAGATGGCAGATAACAGCCTTGAACTCAGTTCACTTCTAACTCCAAGCTCCACCTCTTAAGTACATTAAGCATTGTCTTTGTATATTGGCCCTTATCTCCTAATAGCTAGTCCTGCTCTTTAGCACCTTCCTAAAAAAATGAGCATCTGGTATCCCACTCCTGCACTCAACAGCTTTTCAGAACTTCCTCTCAGTTGAATACCTCCTGTTTCTTCACCATTGCTATTAGCAGAAATGATGAATGGCAGGTAGCCGATAGAGACTTTATACTTACTGCTGGAATTTGTAGCGGCCATCAGTACATAGATTGACTTCACATGGTGGGAGCCTGTGCAAGAATGGAAAGTGTACAGTCCATGCAGAAGAGGGATTCAGGGGAGATTTTGGAATTATGTGAAAGAATCTATTCTCACAGAAACGTCATTCCCAGGAAACCTAACCTACTCCTTTGAGATAGCATTAGTCCACTCAGGAGGGTAGAGCCCCTCGCCAGTCTAATGCTATCCATGAGACCTCACCTCTTGAAGTTCCTACCACACAGAAGACCAAAATTTTCAATAACTGCCTTACTCATTTGTGCATATTGAAAGGTGAGCTGAAAGTAGATTTTCCAGTAGAACAGTTACTTATATTCCTAACCAAAACTTAGGTTGTTGGGCATACTGTGAGAAAGGATCCTGGCTGGGCTCCTTGGGAGAGTTTTTGAATAAGCTGGGCATGTTGGTGCTTGTCTGTTGTCCCAGCAACTTGGGAGGCTGAGGCAGAAGGATCGTTTGAGTCCAGGGATTTAAGGCCAGATTGGGGAATAGTGTGACACTTCATTTCCAAAAGCAACAAGGAACTTTGCTTTAATGAAAGTACAGATGTACAGAAATAAAACAAGTTAGAATGTTGAAGTTTCCATTAAAAAGAAAGAAACCAAGAGTTTGGGGTTTCCAAGTAGGAAAGGATTTTACTTAGGGCATCAGAGGAGAATACATAGAGGTAATGGTGTTGGATCTGGGTGTTAACAGACAGATGGAGGTCAGGGCAAGGACAAAGAAGCAGGGCTTGGGGTGGAGCTCAGCGGTAGAGTGCTTGCCTAGCACACGAGAGGCTTTAGGTTTCATCTCTAGCATCAAGAAAAAAAGTGATGCAACCCCCACCCCCATAAAAATATTCAGGTGGCGCTTAGAGTATGTGTAGGGAAATCGTGAGAGTAAAGTAAGAGCAAGCACTGAGGCCAAATTCTGGAGAGCTACTAGTGCCACATATTTTTTAATTGCTTAATTTAAGAGACAACAAACATAATGGTGTTAAGAGGGGGGATAGGTACGCTTATTCCCTCAGGTACAGCTTTGAAGATAAAATTAGTGTTGTTTATCCAAACTTCTAGATAGCTGAAAGCTCATTGAGCCTGGGATTTCATTTGTAGGTAATTTTACTAAGAGATATAAGGATATTCATTACAGCATTAATTATAATACTAGAACATTAAAAACAACTTAAATAACTATAGAGCAACAGATCTCAACTAAAGTGGTTTAACTTCTCAGGGGACATTTAAAAATGTCTGCTGATCTGACTTAATGTCCTGTGATAAATCCTCTGATATGTAACATTCTCGTAATTACTAAGTCACCGTTTTAAGTTGTGAAAACAAAACCCCTAGCTTCCCAGCAGCCCAAAAGCTAAGAATGTCCTTAGATGACATCTGAAGCCTAGAGCAGAGACTTCCCCACGTTAGGGTGATCTGCTTACTTGATGCTTCCACCAATGCTTTCAAACTGTGCTTTGATTTACGATTTTCTTTTCTACTCATTGGAACATGCTCTTTGGGCAAGCCTGAATTCATGTTTGGGGGCCTATGTCACTCATATTTAGCTTCAGAATAAACTATCTCTTTTCTCTTTTTTTTTTTAAAAAAAATATATGCAGATATCTTTGTGTCACAACTAAAGGGAGTACTGCTGCTGTTTCACAGAGGGAAGCCAAGGCAGTTATACACAAGTGTATCTAAGTGTGCCAGATCATCTCCCTCAATGAAGGATTAATAACACTGGGGCGAGGAAAACCTATGACAGAGGGTGGTGTTGCAGTATTACAGAATCTCCATACGAAGGAATAGTTCGCAGCCATTAAAATGAATGAGATCCACTTTTGAAAAGATACTTCATTTTATAAAGTGAAAAAACATGTTTTAGTCTGACATGTATACATTCTCACAAATATACATATACAAAAATATATCTGTGATTATATTTTATTTAATTTCTCCTTTGTGTATTTCTGTATTTTAAAATTTTAATCAAGAACATATAAGTCTTATATATATATTTTAAAAATAATGAACACCAAGGATGTACCAAGCAGCATCGCAAAGCCCAGGGAACCCACCTTGACACGTCGTCCCTGCCCTCATGAAATTCACAGGATAGTGGGGAAGATAGCCAATTGGATATGGGGGAAAACCCAACAAGATAAAGTCAGGTGTGATGGTACACACCTGTAATCCCAACTCTCAGAGGAAAAGGCAGGAAGATTGCTGTGAGTCTGAGGCCAGCCTGAGCTCCACAGTGAGTTTAGGACCAGCCTCGACTATAGAGTAAGACCTTCTCTCAAAATTTTTTTTGATTGTAATAAATGTAAATATATGCTATTATATTCTTGCCTGATTAGTCAAGAAATGGGAATGTGATACCTGGAGGCTCACGGGCTAAAATGGCCAGAGATGACCCGCACAACCTGATGCTTTGCAGGGAACGAGCCAGCACTTGGAGAACTAAGAACATATGATCAGGGCGTTTGAGTGCATCATGGTGTGTTTGGAGAGTCTCAGATTGCTGTGTGGGCTGTCAGACCAGGGCACTCCTTTTTTTCTTTTTTTCTACAATGGATAAATTATGATTTATTCAATAAAATACTATAAAGCACTGAGGATTTAATGAACTACCACTACACAGAACAATACAGATTAATATCATAAGCATAATATTGAATTAAAAAATTGACAAAACTAACCTTCAGGGTTAGAAGTCATAGTAACTTTGGGAGGAAGGATCACCTTTGTACACAGTGCTAAGGGTAATATGTCCTAAGAATTTATTATACTATACAACAAAGAAAATGATGTAATTTCTGATAAAGTTCATTTACAAAGGTCAAAGTGCCAGCAACTGTTTTAAATTACTCATTCCACAGAGTTTACAATGTAAGATGTAAAGATGTCATGGAAGCTAAAGAAAGGGAAGTGTTCTTTTACACCTCTCCAGAGTGTAGGACGGGTGTGTCAATGAAGGTTCTGACATTTTGTGATTCACTGAAGTTGATAGCCTATACCCACGTTGTGTGCATTTCAGACAGACAACCCAAAAAGGAACAGACGAAGCCAGAAAGTGCATACTGAAGAGCCAAAGGAAAGATCAAGTGAGTTGAAGAGAAACTGTTCACTTGTTTTGGGGTGGGTTGTTTTGTTGTTTTGGTGATACTGGGAATTGAATTCAGGGCCTTACATGGAGCTACATCCTCAGCCCCTTGTTTTTTTTTTTTTTTTTTTTTTAATTTCGAGACTAAATCGCTAATTTGCTCAAACTTGGCAATAGGCTTGGAGTTCTCCACCCTCGGCTTTCCTGAGCGTGTATTACAAATATGCACTACCATGGCCCAGCTCAGAAACAGATTTTAGAAGGTAAGTGTCCATGGAAAAGACAGAAACTAATACACTAATTAAAAGTTACCCCTGAGTAGCAGGATCATGGGTAAAAATAACTATCTTCTTATTTTCTGAAGTGAATATGGATTGCTTTTGTAATAAAGGAACTGTGAAAGGTGTGTTGTTTTTATAAGAGCCCCTAGAATGCTAAAATTAGAACGTCACCTGAAACTTATACCTGGGAAAGATTTTTGTGAAGAGATTGCAAAATCAGGCCTATAAGTGCCAGACCCAAAATGTACAGAGGGGAGGCAGGCTGAGCATGACCATGCAAACTGAAGGCCTGCATAGGGAAGGCTTTGAGGAAGGGAGAAAGAATATGTATGACCAAAGGAAGGGATTCAGAAGGCTGGTGGGCCGTCATCTCTTGGTTCCAACCATTTCTGCCATGCAGAAATATGGACAGAGGTGTTAGTGCCTCTCGATTGCCTAAGATTTTCTTAAATAATGTAAGGTTTCTATGTCAAAAGCTTAAGGAAAGTACAACAGCAGGCAAAGGGAATGTATCTACATGTAGAGGTCACTCCTGTGTGGCCTGCTGTAGCTTCCACTTGAGTAGTGTTTTACGTCTATCTCCTGCTCCACACAGACGTTTTCTCTCAGCTCTTAGTAGGCCGAGGTGAAAAGAGAACTCTCACCTTCTCTCACCAGAGGCCCAGCAGCATCTGGAACTCACTGATCCTCATAATCCTTATTCTCAGGAAATATTAATGACTTAATCTCTCAAGCTCACTCCCACTTGTATGTGGCCTCTGTGAGATTTACACACAAGACTCAGAGAAGTCAGATTGTAGCAGAGTGCATTCTAACTCAACTAGCCTCAGACTCTAAAACTGCTCTCAGCAGGCCTCTATCTGAGCTCCTCCACAGGAGCAGGTGGAGGGACTCCCAGCCATGGGTGAAGTGACAGCAGAGGAAGTGGAGAAGTTCCTGGACTCCAACATTGGCTTTGCCAAGGAGTACTACAACCATCGCTACCGAGCCAAGGTTATCTCCGACCTTCTTGGGGCCAAGGAGGCTGCTGTGGATTTCAGCAACTACCACTCAGTGACTAGTGTGGAGGAGAGTGAAATCATCTTTGATCTCCTGCGGGACTTCCAGGAGAATTTACAGGCTGAGAAATGCACCTTCAATGTCATGAAGAAGCTGTGCTTCCTCCTGCAAGCAGACCGTATGAGCCTGTTCATGTACAGGACCCGCAATGGTGTGGCAGAGCTAGCTACCCGTCTCTTCAATGTCCACAAGGATGCTGTCCTTGAGGACTGCCTGGTGATGCCTGACTCAGAGATTGTCTTCCCTCTGGACATGGGCGTCGTGGGACATGTCGCACACTCTAAAAAGCTTGTCAACGTCCCCAACACAGAAGAGGTACTCTCTTCCCCATTTCAGAGGGCAGAAGGGAATTATTCCTGGGGTACTGAGGGTACAAGTGATCTGTGGAGTTGCTGGTTGCCCAGATTAGGCTGGTAAGACATAGTACCTCTCTATTCACTTGAACTTTTTAGTTTTGAAAAAATTCAAATCTAGCAGAGAAGTTTAACATAGTGCAAAGAACTACACATCTGCCATCCAAAGTAAGCGGTCATTAGGACCTTGCCACATTTGCTTCCTTTTTCTCTGATTCATATGGGAGGAAGTTCGGAGCAACATGATCATTTGGCCCTAAAGACTTCCCTGTGTGCTTCTAGAAAAAGGACATTCTAAAACAAGGACATTTCTTACATGTCTGCAGTATAAGGATTGAATTTAGGAAATACAATGTGATACAACACTGTCATCTGATAAATAATTCATATTCAATTTTTGCCGGTTGCCTTAACCACATCTACATAGGCCTGTCTCTTTGGTTTACTTGAATCTGCAGTGCTTCCTCAGTCTGTTTTAGTTTACCATGAAGCTAAAGTGTTGGAAAGCTATAAAACAAATATTTTGCAGAAATGAAATGTACTTCTGTTTGAGCTTGTCTGGTGTTTCTACATGGTTATATTCAGGTTGTACCTTCCTGGCAAACATATTATTGCAGTGAATTGCTTTTCTTTGCCTTTACATGAGAAGACCTGAGGGTTGACTGTCCCATTACTAGAAATGTTAATGTTGATCACTGGGTTAAGCACTTCCTTCTTGTAAGATTCCCGTGGGCTGTGGGACTGTACTAGTAGTTCTGACAAAGGCCTCTTTGATACCCATGGGCAAATCAATTCTTTCTGGATGTAAGCTTTTAAAGGATATAATGCAGTTGTCTACATGGTCCCCTGTCTAAGCCAACTCTTATTCATCCTTTAGATCTTAGCTTAAAAGTCATTTCTCCAAGGATGCCCTTCTGGATCTCCCTGTTATAGTCCTGTTCCAGAAATTATACATCATAATAAACCCTACAGTCAGGGATTATGTCGACCTTATTGTGTCTACTTTAATCACCAAGCAGTTATCCCAGGATCCAGCATAATTTCTGCACAAAGCAGATGTTTAGAAAACACAGCACAAACAACTCAAAGTAATTATGCAGTAATTTAACCCCTGTCTTATCCAAAAGAATGTTTGTCCCATGATGGCAGGCCCACGTGGGTGGCAATTACTACTGCTCTGGCCAAACCAGGGGACTGTGTTCAGTCATTTCCAGGATCCAGATCCTGGACCTTTTGTGACTTTATCCTGTGCATTTTGGCCTTATTTCAGATGAAGGGTCTAAGGCTAAAAGGAAGGGACATAGAAGTTTCAGAACTCATCCAACTCCCTTATTAATAGTTAAAAACATTAGACCCAGGAGACCTTGAGAAGGTGCCTGCCCAAGGTCTCTAGAGATATGGGCCAAAGCAGGTCTTCACATCTACTACTGTAAGAATTCATATGAGTTATCAAGCCCGACTTGGATTTTTGGGAGAAGCACATTGGGAAGACTCTGCCACAGACTCTGCCACAGGGTTGTTTCTGCCTTCTTCTCCCCTTGGCACTCAGAGGAGCAGGCAATGGTTCTCCACACCGGACTTTTCAGGAGGACTTGTCCAACTGGAAGAGTCTGTTCTCTCTCAGGTCTCTCCAGACTTCGATTGTAATTAACATGGATTGTCCCACTCATTTCACCTTCATAAAAATATTATGAATCTTATTATCTCTGCCTTCTTGGTGATGAAATTGAAAGCTAAAAATGTTGAACCACTTGCTCAAAGTCACACAAATAGTAAGTAAGTGGTAGGCAGGAAATTTAAATCAAGGTGTCCTGGACTTGAGCCCATGAACTTAGCCCCTTGCTCTTCTGTATCCGCTCCTTACCTATACAGTGAGGGCAAGGGACTGGGTGTCTTTTAAGGAAGGTCATAGGGAGTGAAGATCTTACGCTTTTGAGTTCATAAATGGATGTGAATCCTGTCACTTTCTAAGAATATAGCCTTTGAAAATTATTAACCCATCTGGGTTCATTTCTTAATATAGAAAACAGTGATAATAGTTACTTCACAATATTGTAAGGATTGAACAAGGGCATCATTTCTCACTTATCGAGGTTCTTGGCACATTATAATGGCCCACATTGGCAACTCCTATTCCTTATTGCTAATTTGTTGTTGTTATGCTATTGTTGAGGATCTGTTCTAAGAGACGGATACTGTGCCAGGTCTGTGTGGAAAAAGGAGAAGAATCTAGCCTTCTGAACCAAAATTTCTGGTTTAGATTCTGTTTGTAGGAAAACAGAATCCAGGTGCTTAGAGCGTCTATGACCCTGTCCTTATGAGATTGAAGATTTAGGAAAATTTTTCTGATTCTAAAATATTGAGGCCTAACAGTTTGGTGAATTGTTGTGCTGTGTGATGGCCTGCTACTTCCTATTCAGTTGTCAGAAGCCACACCTGTCCTTGCCTGAAAGCTTTTGGGCCTGAGTCAGTCTCCCTGACCATGACTCAGAGCTGGGAGTGAAGTCAGTCCCGGCCATCAAGCTTTGTGTACTTAGGATTTGCGCGTTATTGCTTCTGTCCTCCTTGGTAAATCTTACTGAATTCTTGCCTAAGGGGAGGAAACAGTCTTGACTGCCAAATAGTAACAAATGTTAAGTGGGGGAGGAGGGAGATGGTGTGGGCCTTCAGGGTTTGGGTTGTCCCTAAGCCACTGGCAACTGAGAAATGGTACACAAAAGCTTGAGAAGTGGTTACAGTCACTTCATCGCTGAAGTGTGAAATCACAAATGGAACTTTCTAGGGCTTTAATGTACCTCCTGGCCCCTAGAAGATTCCTCTTAGCCTTCGGATCATCTGATGAAGAGTTGTGCTTAGAACTGCCAGATAAAATGTAAGATGTCTAATTAAATTTGAATTTTAAATAAACCAAAAATATTTTAGTATAAATATGTCCCGTGCAATATTTAGAACATACAATTAAAATGATTTTTTTGTTTTTTGAGACAGGGTCTTGCTCTGTAGCCCAGGCTGGTCCTGAACTCACTGGTGTAGCCCAGGGTGGCTTTGGAATCAGGACAATCCCACCTGCCTCAGCCTCCCAAGTGCCGGGATTACAGGCGTTTGCTGCCATACAGTTTATGTGGTGCTGGGGAATTGAACTTACAGCCTTGCGCTTGCAAAGCAAGTGATTTAATGGCTGTGCCATTCCTCTAGCCCTTAAAATGATTTCTTATTTGATTTAAAATATAATTTAAAATGGTATCTTGTATATGTATTTATTAAATCTGGAATGCTTAACTGCCATTTGATATTTATTCACAATGATTTGAATTTTTCCTAATAGAAAGCATGGAATTCTCTCTGTCCCTGTCTTACTCCCACTGGTCCCTGGCTGCCAGTCTAGGGCCTGGGACAGAGAGGACATTGACTGCAGTGAACTGAGTGAAGGAGTAAATGACTCCCTTCTCCAGCATATCCTGTGGCCAATCATTTCCATTGCTGAAAGCTTAACCTGAGCAGCTATTGTCATGGAGAATGTACCGGTTAGTCTGCCTCCGCTCTATTCTCTTCCTAGAGACCCAGAACATAGACAAGGGAGAAACCTGGATGGCGGGGTGGGTAGCTGATCTGCCACCCGATGTTATCAAAAGGGAAACTGAAGCCAATGGTGTTTTTTAGCTAGCAACAATATACGGAGTAGGCTGTAAGGCGATCACAAGTTCCTCCATCTCTGGAGTCCAGGTTACTCCCCATTCTTGGGGTGGGGGTGGGGTGTAGTGGGCCTTGTTACACGTTATGATTTCAATTATGAAGACATGTTTTGCATCAAACTCCCTTATACAATGAGGACCCAGTAAGAACCCTCACAGTACTGGTCTTGGCCTACCTAGGTGAATGAATGATTAGTGAATCAATGAATAAGCCAATAAATCAATATACAATGAAGCAGACATGCTACTTATCAGCAAGGGAGTTGTCTATAAAATGAAGAAGATGACAGTTCCGAGTAGCAGAGTTGATGTGAGTTAATGAGATAACAATAAGTTGCCTGGGTTGGGGCTTCCTACTTCATTATCATACAATAAAAAGTATCAATAGGTCTCATCAAGGGGAGCAAAAGAGCGTCCCACCATGAATGCCTGCAAAGCGGAAATAAGGAATCAGGTAGGAGAAGCAGTGTTGCAGTGCACTTCCTATCTGAGCCCGACCTGGCCCCAAGACCCTGCTGAGTCCGGCCCCGCCCACCTCTCTGACCTCCTTGCCTTCCATTCTCCTTCTCCCTCACCCTCTCCATGCTTCGGCCACATTAATCTTTCTGTTCCTCAAACCTGCCAAGCTCACTCCCATGTCCTGGCCTTGCCATTCTCTGCATCCTACCTGAAGTGCATGTTCCAGCTGTGCTCCTCTGATCCTTCAGCTTCCGGCTCAGCATTAGGTCCCTAGAGGAGCTCCCTGACCATCAAGCTTAATCCAGTAGCTTCAGCCTGCCATCCCTGTCATCACTTCCAGCATCATTCAACTGTTGCTCTTCAGAGCAATTATCACAAGCTGGAGGGAGAGTTAACTGTTTTTGCTTTTTGTCTGTCTTTCTTATTTAAGTGTAAGTTTCATCAGAGCAAGAAGTCCAACCCTTCTGTTCCTTGCCCACGGTCCACAGCAGTGCCCATATAAGAGGCACTCCTTTAATGCTGACTGATTAAAAAAAAAAAAAAAAGGCTGTGGGCCTTCTCAACTGGGCCTCTGATTTCTGGGCTTTGAAATAAATTATCTGAGCCAAATGGCTTCTACTTACCTTCTGTTGTGCCTCTGATAACCTAACGTCTTGTGGCATGGGTGTTTAGAGCATTTTATGCTGAAAACACAGAGATGACAGTGATTATGTAAATGCTGGTTAGTTGGTAGCTAGTGTGCTCTTGAAGGAGTTTCAGGCCTGGATCACTCAGTGGGGAAGAGGGTTCCGGTGGATTTAGAAACATCTGCCACAGATACAGGTGAGGCCCAAGTATGTGCTTCCCTGGTGGTGGTGAATGTTGCAAAACTGAACTGACTGCATGAAATGAATCTGATCATGCCCCACCCCAACCTGTGCTCAGGAATTCATCAGTGTCCTCAGAGAAGCGACACAGAAAATTCTTCCCGGCTAATGCCTCCTTAGAGGTTTTACTTAATCCTCAACTGCCAACTTAAATATAGCCCTTCAGGCCCTTCTTAATTCCTTTACCCTTCACCTGGCTTAAAACAACCTCACCAACTACGTTGTTGCCTATTTATATAAACTCATTTTAACTATAAGAAATCCAAAAATGCCGAGCCTCATACTCAGAATTTCTACATCATGGGAAAGATTCCGCAGATATGGTTTTAGAAAAGTTCTGTGAATTGTTCTATGAAATACATTTCTATTCTCAGAACAGTATGCACAGTGCACGTTTAGGCTGGCTCGGGTCCCAAGCAACACAGATAGTTAGGAAACTTGTTACTAGGAAACAAAAAGGTGGACTCTTTCAAATTTGAGACAACAACTAGGCTCCGCCTCCTCATTCTAACCATATAAACTGTGCTGCAGGCTATACTGGGGCCCCAGGCTGCTTCCAGGATGTGAGGGAGTGTGTTCCTTTGCATTTCTACCATTTTGAGCCAAGACTTTAGAGTGTTATTTCTATATTAGTTTTATGAATTTAATTTTGAGCAACCTGAATCTTAGTCACTCAAGTGCTTGGCATAGAAGTTTCCATTGAGAATTGTGGATCAGAGATATTCATTGGATTGGCTGTGTAGTGCTAGAAATGCTTTGTTAGAAAAGCTGAAAATAGCAAAACTTTTTGTTTAATGACCCATCTAGGCTTCTGTGAGAAGCAGCAGATCTGAGGTCATGTCCCGAAGCGCCATACTCCCAAGTAATAGTAACCCTGAGTTACAGTTCTCCCTCTGTAAGATGGCTCAGTAGTGTTACTGGTGAGCTCAAAATCAGGGTCTTTGTTTTGCTGATGTCAAAGAATGCGTGCTATGAACAAAGACACAGTTGGAAAGTAGAAAGTAACTTTATTGGAAAAAGTGTAAAGGAAGGATAGCAGGAACTCCCATGCAAGCAAGGAGGGACAAGAGCACCAACTGATGAGCAGTTACAATTATTTTTTATAGTTTTTATATAGATCATGTATATTCATTTTGTTATGCGGATTTGGTCTTTACTGATTGGTAGCATAAAAACTAGTGCATTGGCTTACGATCAGATTTGAAGGCTCAAATAGGACCACAAATTGTGGTGTCACCAAGTCTAGAAGAAGAACCCATATCCGTAGCTACAGACTCCAGAACCCATTTAATTTTAACTTTGCCATTGTTCTGCACTCCCTAGGGTCCTGGTTTTCTCAATTGCCATGCTCCTGTTTTTTTAAGACTTTGACCCAACAGCCCTAACTGCTCTAAGCCTACCTAGCACAGATCTACCTATATTAACCCTACACCTGCCTAACAAAATCTGCCTTATTAGTACTATCCTATAGGTTCTTGGGAAGATCAAAACACAATGATGGAGCTAGAGTGCCATGCATCACATGTGCCAGCCATTGACATTATTATACACTCGCTAAGGTGTTTCTCCAAATCCCTCACAGTTCTCATTGAAGTTTCCATTTTGGGTTTTATTGTGATGACCTCAATAGCCTTCTCTAAACCTCTCTTCCTGTTTTCAGCTCTTTCTCTCCCAGCTCCAAGCCCCCACAGGCCTTTGTGCATATCTTTTCCATGGCCCTTAGTGGTTTGTGTCTCACCTTCTTCTGTTGGGGCTGGATGCATATGCAGCACATACCCTCTCTGGTGCCCTGCCCTCGCTGCACGGGCACAGTCGGAAATGCCTCCCCCCTGTCAGCAAGGGCCTGGCGTGCCTCTCTGCCCCTGCTCTTCATTTGCCTATCCTGCTGTCTTCACGCAGGATGAGCATTTTTGTGACTTCGTGGACAACCTCACAGAGTACCAAACGAAGAGCATCCTGGCCTCCCCCATAATGAACGGGAAGGATGTGGTGGCGGTGATCATGGCTGTGAATAAAATAGAGGGACCCCACTTCACCCAGAGGGACGAAGCGGTAAGCTGGCTCTGCGTGAGTGCGTTCTCCTAGCGCGGGCCTTGCTGTTTGGCCTGTCTCATCACCCTGTCTGAAAGACAGGGGGTTGTCTGATGCTGTCTGAGGGAGGTGGGATATAAGATAGTGGGCTCAAACAATGGGCTTTGAATCAGGGGTGGAGGGTCAATCACGTGGGCTTTTCCAATCTCTTGCTGTTTGACTTGGGCAAGTCACAGAATTTCTCCAATTTTTTTGGTTTTTCTTTTTTCATTTGCATATATTTTGGGGACGTATTCATTTACATATTAATTACATGCAGCTTAGGAAATTGGTATATATACATATTGCTTTTTGCTTCCCCCCCCCCCCGTTATTTTTTTTATGATGTTGTCCCTTCCCTGTCCTCAGTTCCCCTTCCATTCTCTGAGAAGCCTACCACCCTATTTTCTATTTCTTTTATTTTGCTCTTTGAGTCACTTATATTTTGGGTTTCTTATATAAATGAAACCATGCAATACTTAACCTTTTGCCTACTTTATTTCCTTAAGCCTCATGGTCCCAAGTATATCTGTTTTCTTATTTATAAAATGGGGATGATTTTGTAGTATCTATCTCGCAGCACACTTGTGATGACCAAGTAGAGTATATGAGTGACTTATCATACGCACAGCAAGTTCAATGAACAGTAGCATTTTTAAATTAACAATACCCTTATTAATATATTAGCATTCTGAATTCTGTGAGTTTTACACTCATAATGCAACCTTACAGAGGTCTGCATTCTAAAATCCATGTTTTCAAATTGTTCCTCATAAAGCTTTTAAATTTTTTCAAATATTTGATGGAAGAAGGATTTTTTCATTCTCATCTGCTTTCCTCATTCTATTTCTAGATTCTTCTCAAGTACCTCAATTTTGCAAATCTAATCATGAAGGTGTTCCATCTGAGTTACCTGCACAACTGTGAGACTCGACGTGGCCAGGTGAGGAGCTTGGCTTTAAGGAATGGGCAGGACATACTCTTTTACTAAACCATTGATGTGCTCAGGGATGGCAGGATAAGGGCCTGGGAACCACATGCAGTCTCTGGTTAAGTATTTGTAAAACTGAGGCTTGAGAAAGACACTTTTCACTCTAAGCTTTAGTCTGCCCTTTTAAAATGTGGGGGCAGTATGATATCATCCTCTAAGGACTGCTGTCAGTAGAAAGTGAGATAATACACAGAGGACACTTATGTTCAATTAATGTTCGTTATAATTACTATTTTATTTTTTAGTGATGCTGGAGATGAAACCCAGGACCTTGTGTAAGCTTTGCAAGCACTCTGCCACTGGGTTATAACCTTAGCTCATCTCTATTTTAACAACCTGTGAAGCAGAAAAGTGAAAAGACTTGGACAAAATATAAGCTGTCCAGTTACTTTACCTCTCTAAGTCTCAGTTTCTCCATCTATAAAATAGGAATAGTTATCCTACCTATTTCTTTGTGTTATTGTGAGAGTTAAATGAGATAAACTCTAGAGAACTTCATAGAATTGGTATTATTGTCTAGCTAAGTGAACCACTGCTTTTTGCCTCAAGAACTCTGAGTATAGGTTTTTATTTCTTCAGATACTGCTGTGGTCTGGGAGCAAAGTCTTTGAAGAGCTTACAGATATTGAGAGGCAGTTCCACAAAGCCCTATACACAGTCCGAGCCTTCCTCAACTGTGACAGATACTCGGTGGGACTCCTAGACATGACTAAGCAGAAGGTGAGGAAACCTCAAGGGGGCACAACCCAAGGTTACACAGAACGACTGAATGGAATGCAGGTCCTATCACCCATGCGGTGGCACAGGGAGAGGGCTGGGTGAACTTGGATGGCTGTGAAGTGTCGCACAGGCCTTTCCTGAAGAGAGGTACATCAGCCTTTACAAGGCAGTGAGTGTCAGGGCAAAGGGTGAGTAAAAACCTGCGGGTTCCTTGGTCACTTGGGAGAGAAAGCATAAGTGGAAGGAGGCTGGGAGGTAGTGAAGGTGAATGATAAAGAAGTTTTTGTATAGATTAAAAGTCCAGAAGAAATCTGCCAACATCACGAATACTCAGAATATATACTGAAAGTTGAACATAAATTTCTTCTATGGTTTGTCTAGCTCAGGGCTAGATGCCTCTTTGGGTTCCTCAAAATGTTCAGGGGCCAGCTTAGTAGCCTATATGGAAGCCGAGGAGGCAGAGCTCAGTGTGGCCTCAAACTGGCCAGGTTTCCCCAAATTAACAGTCTCGTCCTTTTCTTCATCTTTCTTTGCCTCATGGGGCTGATCATTTTCTGCCTTGGAAGAGAGATTATGAATTATCTAATTATCATTTATCTCAATGATGCAAGAATATAGGATTTTTTGAACTTATTTTTTGAATATGCACACTGTACAGATTCATTACTATGTTAATAATATACAACTTGGGAATTTCTGTCACTTGTCACTTTTTTTTGAGACAGGGTCTCACTCTGTAGTTCAGGCTGGTCCTGAACTTACTATGTAGCCCAGGCTGATCTCAGACTCATGGCGTGCACCATCATGCCTAGCTTACGTGGTGCTGGGGAGTCATCAGTTACATTTTGTTGTCTTCTTACACTGAGCATGGTGTACAGACAGATGCAGACCCTACAAATGTTGAGTCAGTTTTATTGTATAATTGAGGATTGGAAAAGACCTTAGTTGTTCAAAGGCCCCAAACTTGGCATTTCCTCAAAATCTTTTCAGGAACTAGTTAAAGATTTCTGGGCCACATTTCCTGGTAATCTGAATTTTTATTTAATATTTCATATCTTTCTGTGTTCCTACACATGACTCTTTTGAATGAGCCTTTATACTGATGCATAGCATAGACACAGAAGGGAGCACTTCATGACTAGAAGGAGTAACAAGGCTAAGGCAGGAGGCATTACAATTCCAGACATCAAGTTATACTATAAAGCAATAGTTGTAAAAAACATTATGGTACTGGCACAAAACCAGACAGGTAGACCAGTGGAACAGAAGTGAGGATGCAGAGACAAACTCAAATACCCTCGGCTACCTAATCTTCAATAAAGAAGCCAAAAGCATACACTGGAAAAAGGATAGCCTCTTCAACAAATGGTGCTGAGAAAATTGGACATCCACAAACAGAAGATCAATATAGACACACACCTGTCACTGAGCACCAAAATTAAATCAAAGTGGATCAAAGACCTAGATGTTAAAACTGAAACACTGACCCTCCTGGCAAACAAATAAGGTAAATATCTAAAAGACATAGGTGTAGACAAAGACTTTCTTAATGAGACACCAAAAGCAAAAGAAATAGCCCCCAGAATTAACAGATGGAATTATGTCAAATAAAAAATTTCTGCATGGCAAAGCAAATTATCAACAGTGTAGAAGGAGAACCAACAGAATGGGAAAAGATATTCATCAACAATACCTCAGATAGGAGGCTCATAACCAGAATATACAGGGAACTGAAGAAAAGCAAGCCCTTGAAAATCCAAGATCCAATTGAAAAATGGGCAAAGGCAATGAATAGGCAGTTCTCAGATGAAGAAGTTCAAATGGCCAATAAACACATGAAAAGATGTTCAACATTCTTAGCCATTAGAGAAATGCAAATCAAAACATCACTAAGATATCTAACTCCAGAGAGAATGGCTATTAAAAGCTCAAACAGCAATCAGTGCTTACAAGTCTGTGGGGAAAAGGAACCCTCTTGCATTGCTGGTGGAAATGTAAACTGGTACAACCATTTTGGAAAGCAGTATGGAAGTTTTTCAAAAGACTGGAAATAAATATATCCTTCAATCCAACAATAACCCCTCTGGGAATTTTCCCAAAATAGTTGAAAACAACATATAACAGAGATACATGTATACCCATGTTTGTAGCAGCACAACAATAGATAAAATGTGGAAGACACCAAAATACCCATCAACAGACCAATGGACACATAAATTGTGGTATGTATATACAATGGAATACTACTCATTTATAAAGACAGATAGGTTGGAGGCAACTTGAGATTATCATGCTTAGTGAAGTGATTCAGAAGCAGGATGTTTTTTCTAATATGAGAAACCCAGATCACAATTATTTCATAGAACTTATTGTGGGGAATAAAGGGAACTGGAGGGGAGGAGGAGGGATCAGGAGGGTTGAAAAGGTAGAAGAGAAGGATTTGTTATTCTGCCGTGATAGTTATATGCACAAAATACTCAAGATCAATGTAAACATTATGTATTGCATTTATACATATCAATAACATGGTGGGGGGAGAAAGAAAGATAGCCCAACTGGGCAGAAGGCTAAGAACATGCAAGCTGAATTTCATGTGGACTCCCTTCTGTGTGTCTTCTGGGTGATATTAGACCAAGCAAACCCTCGTGATAAACGTGCTGAAACAAGCAAGCGGCAAAGGAACACGGTGGGAAGGGCTGGACTCCCACCCACAATAAGCCAGCGCTAATGGAGGAATGTTTGTCACTAGGTATTAACAGCTTAACTAACAGAAGGCCCTGGGGCATGAGGCCTCTTCTGCCAGGCCCAGACTTGGCCCAAAACTAGCTTTGCAGCTCTGCCTGCAGAGAAGATCAGCAGGGAAGTAGCAGACTTCTCCTGAGGCTGCATGACTATGCAGCTCCTTTCCTGGCTCTTTTCTCTCTTCTTTGTCTATGTCTTGGCCACGTGAAAAGAAAACTAAGGCAGAGCTGACTTAAGAATGGTTCATTAATTAGGCAGCACCCAGGACCAGCTGTCCAGAGGGTTTCATGCCCAGCATGAGGTCTGCTTTTTGCGTGTGTTCTTTTGAGTGAAGAAACAGCTTGGGCTACATATAAGATCTATAATACGCAAGAGTTAATGTGTATAATAAAACTTCCTTTTAATTTTTTTTTTTTTTACTATAGCATAAAAAAAATTAAAGGTAGAAAAACAGGCCTACAGGTTGGCCATGCCTGCTGGGGCAGTAAGGTTTTTTTAGATTGAACTAGGAAGTAAAACACAGAAATAGCTTCACTGGTTACAGACCGGTGTTTGTCTGATTTGGGGATGATATGATCAGCTGGCTGCCAGTGACTGGCTAAAGCTCTGCTATTCCTTATAAAAATAAACGTCTAAATTAAAACTTTGTTTACATAGAAGGATAGGTTACAGTTTGTTTTGTGGAAATTCAAACGTCTACACAGAACTAAAGCCATGCCGGTAGCTTCAGGCTAAGGTCTGTGCTCATCTCACTTTCATAGCTCCTGCCTGACCAGATGTCAGCCTTTTCTATGGAACCTCAGAGGTGGGTTTGTGCTGTCTGTGACATTTGGCACCATAATTTTTCTTATTTGTGAAACATTTTTCTCTTTTGATTACAAAAGCAACGAAGTTTCTTGTGGAGAAATTTCTAATTAAATGACAATGTCATTCAAATCAACAAGGAAAAAAACAATTTGTTAACAGTTTATGGTGTGAAACCTTGTGTGTGTATGTATGTGTGTATGTACATATATAGATAGATAGAGAGAGAGAGAGAGAGAGAGTTAGAGTGGGATCTTTCTTTGGCATCTTACTTTTTTATTCGTTAGTACAACATGGGCACCTCTACAATAGATGTGCCATAATTGATCTAGTAAGTCCCCTCTGGTTGGACACTGAAATTGCTTCTGATTTTTCACTGCTATAACAGATATTGCAGAGAGACAACTTAGCTACTCCTTTAATCATATGCTCAGCACATCTTTAAGGTACATTTCTTAACCATAAAGACCCTACTTGCCCTCTTACATCCTATAACACTGAGGGTGCCCCAACTCAGCGCCCATGTTTTTAGTTGATGGTTACACAGGCCTGGTTCATCAGTACTTTACAGGATGTAAAATTAAGATTATCCTTTAATTCTAAGTGAAACTTGCTGCCCTGACAAGTTTAGTTTTTAGTGAGCTCATATGTTTCAATTTTTGGTGCTATTTGACTCATACAGGCCAGACTTCTTTACCTAATCTCTTTTCTTGGTCTATTTTCAAAACATATAATTACTATTTTTCTTCACTTGTAGGAATTTTTTGATGTGTGGCCAGTTCTGATGGGTGAGGCTCCACCCTACTCTGGTCCCAGGACTCCAGATGGAAGGGTAAGTCTCTTTGGCTTTCTCAGCTTAGAGAAAGTTTGATGAAATTTGAATGCAAGATGCATAGATAGTTCTGGAGGTCATTTCTTTATCATATATGTATTTATCTTCTCTGCATTAGGTTGTCTCCCTTGTGTTATAACAATTCTTCATGATTACCAAGCACTGTCCTTTATGGAGTATTTTTAATGTCTTGCTAGATTTTCACAGTAACTTGGTAGAAGAGATCAAGGGGGAATTAAAATCCTCATGTCACAGATGAGCAAAGAGCCCCAGAGAAGTCAAGCAACTTATTCACAGATTTATTTACCCAGCAGGAAGTTAACTTTCTTCATATCTAATCTAGAATTTTTAAATTAGCAACTAGTAGGTCAACTACAGACAATAGCACAGGTTTGGGTGCATAAGCTTAATTTTTGTTTGTTTGTACTTTTAGAACAATGATGTGGTGACTAACACTTAAAAATATTTCCCATCAATATTTGGGTTCTCAGTTGATTTTGAAAAGGTACAAGAACAGTTAAAACTGGACTCACTATCCCATAGAACGAATTGTATCAGAGCTGAGTTACTGTGTATCCTTAGAATGTGCCGAGATCCCTAGCTTGCCACAGATCCCACCACTCAGAGCCCTTTGGGCACCTACCCCTGGGCTGGCTCTCATTTGTGTTTTCTTCTGTTCCCTTTTCTGTCACCACACCATATGACTTTCTAGCCTCTGGTCCCATCTGATTGCCTTGTTCTAAAGATGAGGCACTGTCACCTTTGAGACGTGGAATGTGTGGGATGTGGGTATGATGCAGACCACACAGATCAGGCACTCAAATGGCCTATATGACTTATAGTTGAACTTAGCTGAGGCCTCATAGGGTAAGTAAATAGGAAGATCTTGCCTTGGTCGAGTTCAGTCCAATGCCGTTTCCTTAAGAATTTTTTGACTATGTGAAATAGTATGTCACTTTCTCCTGGGATGCTGATTCCACCTAGGTAGTCCTAACCCTGCCCAAATAAAGAGCTGTGGGTGAATTTAACTAGTCTTAATAAAGAGATGAGAAATCAAAATACCTTTGCCCATGAGCTTCTTATACACACCAGAAAAGATTTCAAACTCACACTGTATTTTGTCTGCTCTGCTTTATCCAAAAGTGGAAGAAAGAACCTGTTGTCATCCAGGTTCTAATTCTTTTGCCCACATAATTTTATGAATTTATTTCAAAGATTGGGATTTCACTGTAGCACATGCTCCACCACTGCCTACCCTCCCTGTACAGCTTTCCTGTGTCAGTGATAAAGTAGGTGACATGCTCTCACTGGTCCTTTTTCTCCAGTTCATGTGTAAGCTAGATCTATCTTCTGGAAAGTCAGAAGCTGAGGAGCTAAGTTCTTAGGTCAGAGGTTATCTCTAGCTCCAGGGCATCCAGAGAAATATTAACCTCGATCACTGGCTCTTGGCCTTTGAGTGTTCTAAACCTGAACACAGGACATTTTCTCACTGAACATCAGGCTTGGTGCTCTCACTGAGCTGCCCATATGTTTGACCAATTCAACATTTTTAGTGTCACTAAGGTGACTGTCACACATGTGCTTAGAATCCTCACTTGAGTGGACTGTAGGCACCTAGAGAGGAGCCAGAATCCTCAGTCTGAGCCAGTAAGACTGGTGGAAGGAGGAGTGGTGAGGACAGCTGTGACTTCAGTGCTACTGACAGGAAGGTAAATGTCTGGAAAAGCAAGAAGCTCCTTAAAATCTTAGAGGTGGCCTGCATGATATTATGGCCCATTTCTCCATAGAACAAGAGTTTGTAAGTGGCAAAAATACTAGCAGGTGAGTTTAGAATTGCATCTTGCATTGAATCACAGGTCCTGAGAGCCTCAAACTTCATTGCCCAAGTACTTTCCAATGGCCTAGCTGTTTACTGTGCAGTAATTGTAATAGAAAAAGAGGAAAAAGAAAGTCAACATCGACTTTGGACCTTACAAACAAATTAATGCATCATTACTTTTGTGTGGCATGAATTTCCATTAGAGGCTCTTAATGTACCACTTTCAGATAACAGTAAAGTCCTTGTAGATGGCCATGGTGTGGGTTCTGGCATGCTTCCTGGTAATAGAAGTCCTGCACAAATTCATGGTAGAGCTCCTACAGAAACATGGCAGAAGAGGTAGCTAAACCTTGCATCTTGCCCATTTAGGAACAGAAAAGACACACAACTACGCACATAAGGTGGCAGAGAGTATTGCGTAGTTCTTTTTCTTTCTTTTGCAAGGAGAGTACTTTATATTGGAACCAAGGGCAGAGGGGTAAAATCTTCCACTAAGCAGAAAAGGGGAGCCCCACAATGTTGCTCCAGCTCTTTATTTCCTGGGTACAAAAGGAATGTTGCTGTTTTAGCTGGATCAACTGACTTTAAATGGAACTGTGTAAATCTATTGTGTTTGATCAGAGGACACACATGTGAAGTTTGACAATGGATTTAACCATGCCAAGTTATCTACTGAAATCTTCTCCAGCTTGAAATTTATTCAAGAGAAGTAATTAGTAAATGATACTTTGATGAAATCAGCCAGGACATGGGCAAGTATTGTTTTAGAGTTGAAGATACACTGAAGGCTTTGGAAATGGGAGCTGTAGAGATTCTAAGTCTTTGAAAATCCAGTATGTTGACATATGTTCTACACTGCCAAGTCACGGGAGAGGAGAAAATTCTCTAACTTCAGAACAAGAAGAGAAGGATAAACCTCATTTCATGAAGACCCAGGACAGGAACTTGAGCTGAAAGAAAGTATACCACTGTTGGAAAAGTTTACAGACAACTGTCAAAACTCTGGAGTTATGTATGTCCCAGATAAGTCCCAAGAACAATTCTAGCTCATAAAGGAATTGGATGATAGAATTTTGCAGCACTGTACAGATTTCCAGGGCACAAAATATCAAAGAGAAGATGAGTTTTTGGTAGTCCTTATGGGTCCAGCAAAACATGCCTTACCCTCCAACATTCAACCCAAGGAGCATACCTGTGGTAAAACCCACAGATCCCTGCCTCACAATTGGAATATTTCCAGTGGTTGATCCATGAGCGCTGGCTATTGGGAAAAAAAAAAAAAAAAAAAAAAAAAAACAATCCTATACCTTAACTTGTCATAGTGTCGGCACAGCCGCCTACAATAAAGTTCTGAAAAAACATGTAGAACTAAATTTTTTAATTCAGTTATTACTTTTACTTGATGGCAAAATTGGCTGCTCTTATTTTTTAATGAAAAATAAAAGATTTCTTTAGCCTTCATACAAACAAAATATTTTAATTGATACTAGTTTCTAAGGGTTAATAGAAGTGAAATTACAAAAGACCCTTGTCCTCCCCACCCCCAAATCCTTCAATATTACAAACAGTGAGGCCTTAGTTCCTGCAAGAGTGAGAAGCGGAAAGTTGCGATGGACAAGGTCATGGTCCAGAAGACAAAGGATTTTCCTTTTGATTGGTGATTACCTATAGGGTGGCGTTGGGCAAATAACTCTGAACCTTGTTTTTCTCATTCACTGGGTATTGTCCATGGATCATGGACTCATCTCCAAACTCAACCCCAGGTCCAGCACAGACAGGAGGAAAGCACGCAGAGGCCTAATTAAGGTCCAAATGCAGACCAACAGGATTGGGCAAAAGTAGTTCTTCTGGGAAAACTATGGGCATAGTGGAAGCAAGCCAAATTCTTAATCCTGTTCTACTAGCTACTGTTGTGACCTTGAGTTATTTTTCTGGAAGCCCTCACTTCCTCATCCATCATGTAGGGGTAATCTAGCTTACCTAGAAGGTTTAGGGTCTCTATGGTTGGTCCTACACTGACACCCTGTAGGTACTTCAGCATAATCATAGTTAGCTAGATTGTCCATCTGTCTATGGATCTAGCTAGCTAGCTAGCTGTCCGTCTCTCTAGGTCCTGAGGATCAACCACGGGCCTTCATGCTGAACTTCATCCTCAGCCTATTTTTATTTTTGATTTTGTAACAGAATCTTGCTAAGTCACTAACTTGCCCAGATCAGGCTTGAATTTGTGATTCTCCTGCCTCAGCTTCCCAGAATGCTTGGATTATCGGCTTCTGCCAGCATCTCTGGCTTATCTGGACTATTTACTAGCCGCTTTGCCTGGGTTGCATCGTTTACTTTTTTCAACAAGTTTATGAAAGGGGTGTTCTTCTTTTCCTCAATAGATGGTTAAGGAAACAGATTGAAAGAGGCCAAACAATTTGCACAAATTCAAACCCAGGATGCTTTTCTCTTTGATAACTATCATTACAATCGCATCTTTTCATGATCTAGTTTGCCTTCTAAAATGACTTTTACACTTCCTCTGCCACAGTCACGTTAGGAACTTTGCTTCTGTTTGGTTCTGAATAATTGGTGTCTCCTTAGATCTGAAGCCTAAAGTTCCCCGATAGTAGCCACTCACTTCACCTCCTTTTAAAAATAAAATGGTGCTGAGCATGATTGCCAGCGCCTGTATTCCAGCTACCTGGGAGGCTGAGGCAGGAGGATAACCTGAGCCTAGACGTTCAAGATCAGCCTGCACAACAGGGCAAGACACCATCTTAAGCAAACAAAATGACGTTTTAAAAATGATGTATTTGTTTTAATTATGAAGAAGTTATACAATCTAGCTCCGTTCCATGGGGGAAAATAGCACATGTTTTTAAGCGGCTATGTGTTTGCCTACCAGGATTGGCTGCAGCTGTAACTGTGGCCTTTTGAAAAATCTCTGTTTCAGTGGAAGGTGACAAAGGTGCTGTTGTTGGCTCGCTTTTAATTTTCCAAAGTTTGGTAAACTCAGGCATGAATATGGCCTTGAAGGCAACTTGACTAACCTATGGTGTATAGAAAAAGCCCTATTTGTCTAAAGCACACTGATTTTTTTTTTTTTTCCTGGGGTTACTTTTTCTGAAAGCAAACTGATTTTCCTGTGAGCCTCAAAAGAAGTTTGTTTCTAACCTTTCTTAAGAGTCTCACGGTAATTCCCGGCTAAGGAAGCCAGGCAGGCACAGGAGCCTCAGACTTGCCTGTGAATCCAGAGAGCCAATGCTGTGTGGTCCTATGGGCAGGACACCCGTGTGTTCCAGAAGGTCCCGGAACTCTGTGACCTCCCCTTCCAAAATGAAAGAGCTTCTCCAAAGTCCTAGCAAACAATGTCACTGCCTTTGCTTTCTAGAGCCACGTACTAATGAAACTCCACTATTTTAAAATGTTTTGGGCTGAGGGGTGGGGCTTAGTGGGAGTACACTTATTCAATAAGCATAAGACTCTAAGTTTGATCCCCAGTATTGAAAAAAAAAAAAGTCCTCAGGAAAAGTTTTCTATGTATGAGCCAGGTCTGGTGGCACAGGGCTGTCATCCAGCACTCTGAGAGACAGAGATGGGTGAGCCACAGGTTCAAGCCTGCCTGGGAAACTTAGCAACTAGGAGAGACCCTGTCTAAAAACAAAAGTGAAAAATAATCTAGGGATATAACTTAGTATGGAAGTTTGGTGCTTGATACCCAGTATCACAGTAAGTAAGTAAGTAAGTAAATAGTAAAAATATGTTAGCACAACAAAATTTCAAATCATGTGAAGGTTCTCTTCTTGCTGGTCAGCTTCCTAAGACAGGTGCTCTATCTTCCAGGACATGCCAGTAGCGGACATCTAGGTACTCAGGGGAGATACACATCCCATCACCACTGCCCTCACCAAATGTGGGAACGCTATTTTGTGCCTGCTTTTCTCACTTAACTGCTTGTTGTGCTGTCTTTTGCTATCAGCATAGTGGAAAAATGCAAAGTATCTCTATATTCAGGCATAAGCTGTACCCGGCTAAATGATTTGACTTGCAACTTTTTGACTTTACGATAGTGGAAAGCAATATGCATTCAGTAGAAACTGTACTTTGAAACCACATCATTCCCCAGACTAGAGAGAGACGGTTCTCTACGCCCTTGATTCTGGACAGCAGCATCGAGTCAAAGTTCCTAGTCAGCCAAGTGACAACAAGAGTAAACAACCAGCGTTCTATGGCACTCTGCTAAGCTAGGATTGTTCAGTAGTTTGGGAATATAAACTGTATTTTTGAGGTATGATAGTTTCAAATTACAGTGAGTTTATTGGTAGATAATTCTGTTTAAGTTGAGGACTATCTGTACTCCTTTTGTCTAACCACTTTCCTAATGGTAGATATGAATTGTCTCTAGGCCTTATAAAGCAACATAAATTGAGACCCTTGGCTGAGGCAAACAATGCTTTTATCTATATTTGGGAGTGTCTCTATGGGATCAATTATCACTTGAGGAAATACTGGGTCAAAAAGTATGTGTATTTTAATCCTTGAGAAATATGGCTATCTAACTACAATCATAGAGTCATAGCTGGGAGGAACATTAGAGTTTATCTAGTATTTTTGTTCTCCCCCAATTGTCCTTAGAATTCTAGATTTGCCTGCGGTTGCCTTGATCTGAGGGTTTACCTAAGGCAGCCCTCTCAAAATACCTGTAGTTTAGAAATAACTTGGTTTGCTTAAATTTTCAATCCATTTTGAACTGATACTTTTCAAAATATGATAAAACACATTACTGGAAAAATAAAACCTTATAAATACAAACAAAATATAAGCCTTCCTTTTTAAATTAGATTCAACAGACCTAATCTAAGTGAAATTGTTATAGAATTTTCTGAGTGGTTACTCTCAATTTCTGTGTTACTTCAATGTGGAATGGTAAAAACTAGTTTGCAGACCAGCACCAGTCCAGGGACCATGCTGTGAGTAGTCCGGTCCCAGGTGATGGTGAGCAGATAGTATGATGCTATTTTCAGCTATGAACCTTAAATAACATACCAGAAAGAGCACTGAGGTGAGAGTCGAGGGCCTAGGTTCTGGTCTTGATTCACTGTGGAACTCTGTAATTCACTTCCTCCTTCTACTTCTCAGTTTTCTTATTTGTGAAATAGTTGATAATCTTCCCATCACACTTGAGCATACAGAGGGCTCAATAAGACAATAGAAGAGTAATGGAATTTTCCCTAGAGCACCTGCGGGGGGGGGGGGGGCAAGTCACTTGCCCAATCGTGCTAGGGAGTACTATAATTGAATGAATCTACTTTAAGAGAATGCGAGTTGTATTAGTGTCAGGAGGTAGGAGGATAAGGAAGAAGTTGGAACGTTAGCTTGGATGCATGGGGCACAGCTGGGAAAGTCTGGAAGCAATGGCAGGCTGAGGAAAGCAGCTGGGCGACAGGGATGAAGAAGAAAGTATGCCATGGCCAAAGAGGTGACTGCATGGCAAATGGCTTTGTTGACTATAATTCTAAATGGGTGAAAACCTTCTATTTCCCTTCCTTTCTAGACCCTACTAAAGATCTTCCCCCTCCCCGTCAGTACTGGGGATTGAACCCAAGACCTTCATACTGAGCTACATCCCCAGCCCTTTTCCATTTTTAAAAATGTATTTATTTATTTTGAGGTTGGGTCTCACTTTGTAGTCCAGGCTAGTCCCGGACTCATTATGTAACCCAAACTGGCCTTCAACTCATGGCAATTCTCTTGCCTCAGCCTCCCAAGTGCTAGTCGAATTACAGGTGTGTACTACCACACCCAGCTAATTTCTATGAGGTGCCAGGGAATTGAATCCAGGGCATTATACATGCTAGGCAAGTGCTTTAACCACTGAGCTCCCTTCCCCAACACATACACACTTTTTTTTTTTTTTAATTTTGAGACAGGGTCTTGCTAAGTTGCCCAGGCTGAGCTCAAACTTGTGATCCTTCTGCCTCAGTTTTCCAGAGTACTGTGGCTACAGACGTATGCCATTATGCCTGGCTACCACAACCAGACTTTACTTCTCCTTCCTTAAACTCTACCTCCAGATCTTCTTGAAAAACTTTCCATTCCTCTTGTCAGTTCCAGACCCCAGTCTCCTGTTTGGCCACTGAGAAATACATCAAACGATGAGGGTCCGCTGAGGACAGTGAGCACCAGGAATGTACAGGGTATGCCCTTAAAAGGAGTTATGAGCAAGCTTGGTGCTTCCCACAAATGGGGCAGATGACTTAGAGAGCAAGATCTGGAAATATAATATTCCTATGCCTTAGAAATGCATTAAATTTCATGTATTCTTTCGTCTGTTAAAAAAAATCTGTTTTAGGTCACTTTGAAGTCTTTCACATTTAACCTTCAATTTTTCTTTTTTGCCAGGAAATTAACTTTTACAAGGTTATTGACTATATCCTGCATGGCAAAGAAGACATCAAAGTAATCCCGTAAGTTTCATCTCAAAACACCCAGAATTATAGACTTTTTTTTTCCAACTTCTATGGGATACTTACTCCAAGTTGAATGATAACCAAATCTGTCGTGGCCAGACCCCTGGTGGAGATTGAGAGAACAGTAGGAGGAAGTGTGGGATGGTACGGAGACTCACCCAGGCTGGGAAATGAGGCCCAAGAAGGGCAAGAGTCTTTATCAAATCTGCGGAGGCTTAGGGGTACAGCTCAGCAGTTAGAGCACCTGCCTGTCATTTGTGAGGTTCCGGGAGTGATGGTGCATCCCTGTAAAGCCCGTACTATAGACAAGCAGCAATGGAAGGGAACAAAGAAAATGCCGAAGCGGAGAGGCTTGATGCAACTTCAGATGTCACCAAGACAGCTAATGCAAAGGAAAGGAGGTGATGAACTTGCCTATAGGTAGGCTGGACTCAAAGATTATTTCAAGAGTCGGATAGTAGCAAACCATGTTAGTACAGGCCTGAAGTCTTTTGCAAGGCAGAGGATTCTCAGACTCTGTGCCCATCTGTCTGAATCCTCTCCTGTACCAAGAGCCACACCCACAGGGGGACTGGAGACATGGCTCTCTTTCTCAGCTTAGTTGCAGACACCTTGAAGCTGCAATCGTGCTCTTTGGGAGGATCATACTTTTGGTCTCTTTCCCCA
The DNA here is from genome assembly GCA_004027205.1 of Ctenodactylus gundi. NCBI lineage: Eukaryota > Metazoa > Chordata > Mammalia > Rodentia > Ctenodactylidae > Ctenodactylus > Ctenodactylus gundi. The sequence goes on along the minus strand of PVKB01004208.1, from coordinate 7,177 downwards.
GAAGTCCTTCATTTACCTGCAGGCTTTTGCTGTAAGCTGCCTTCATCCTCCACTTGTGGGTGTGATAGGGATGACTCAACTCTGGTCACCTGACCTAATTTTAATAATCGTCTGCCACTCAAACAAGGTCTCAGCCTTGTCTCTTGCCACCTGAGGATGAGAAGTTGCATCACGCCTCTCTGTTTATGTTTTCTCTTTTCCCTTCCACTGTTGCTTGTGTAAGAACTGACTGACTCCTTCCTAGGCTCATCCCTTCTCATTTTAACCTTGTCAAATGCATTTTCTTAAGCCATCTGGTTTTCTAACCCATTTTCTAAAGCTACAAGTTTATTAAATGCATTTTCTGTCTTTCAAATGATCACAGGTCACAGTTTTCCGCAGTGACTCATCACTGCTGGGCCTGCCATCCTATTCCCTTCGGGTAGCACTCACCTTGTTACCTTTCCCATGTCACCTACTTCAGGCTTTTTTGATGGCAGCATCTTGTTTCTAATACAAATTTTTGGATCCTCCGGGATAGGTTAGGCTATGCTGTTTACTACAAGGCCTTGAGACCATGGTGTGGACATCAACATTTATGGTACCATCCCACGGTGTGTCTTTTGCCAATTAGTGGGTGTGGCTGGGGCTATTATGTGTGGATTGTGGTCAGGCAGGGGCCAAGGCTGATAAAGCAAACACTACTGTGAACATTGCAGGATTGAACATTGCAGGATTGACTAACATTGCCTCGTTACATCAAGACAGATTAACCCCTTTATCATTAAAAAGTGACTGTCTCTCTACTAGTAGTCTTTAAAAATACTATTATCTGATACTAACACAGTTAAACCAAGAGCAGCTCAGTGGTAGAGGGCAAGTTTTGTGTACGTGAGGCCTAGGTACAGCACAATGGCTATAAAATGTTCACCTAGAAATGTTCATTAATTTCACTCACATTTCAATGGCCAAGACAGTCACATGGCCACACTTTATTTTTTGAGACAGGGTCTCACTGTACAGTCCAGGCTGGTCCTGAACTCATTATGGAGCCCAGGCTTCCCTCAAACTCATGGCAATGCTCCTGCCTCAGCCTCCCAAGTGCTAGGATTACAGGCACATTTCATTGATTCTGAGCTGCATGGTTTTCTGGTTTTTGACATTTCTGAAATGGAGTCAAGGATACTGTACAATTACTATTGGCCACATGGCAGTCATGATGTGGCCATCACTGCCTGTTCTGTTGTGTGCTGGGTCACAGCCACATATACTGTTGTAATTTCATTTTAGTAGTGAATTCAATGACATGTGCATAAACAAATTATGCTATGATGTGCATTGAAATAAAATATTGTCTTATAAGTAGGGTGTGTTGGCATATGCCTATAATCCTAGCACTTGGGAGGCTGACGCAGGAGAATTGCTGACTTCAAGACCAGCCTGGGCTACACAATAAGTTCAGAACCAGCATGGACCACAGAGCAAGACCCTGCCTCAAATAAACAAACATTAAAATTACTTGAATAGCACAATAAGGACAGGAGAAATGCACTATATAATACAAACATATTGGAATACATTAGCATTCTTTAAAATGCTGCTGATATTAATAAAGTAAAACATTACAGGTAATAAAAAGTATTGCATTATGGATTAATTGGCACCATTCTGTTTTTCTCACACAAAAAATATGCCTCATCTAAAAAAATTACTTTGTAGATATGATGAAACACTATATATCCAATTTATAGAAAACTTACCTGAAAGATAATATGGGTAAGATCAAAGCAAAATATTACATATATATATATATACATATAATATATATGAATACTAATAAAAACCTAATGTAGCAATATTACCTTTTTTTGGTGCTAGTGATTGAACCTAGGCCTCATGGACAGTAAACCTGCCCTCTACCACTGAGTTGCACCAAATTTAACTATGTTACTATTAAATAAAAATAGTTTTTAAAGAATACTAGTGGAGAGAAAGATAGTCACTTCTTAGTGATAATGGGGTTAATTTGCCTTGAGGTAATAGGAAGATATTACAACTCTAAATTTGCATAGATTTTATAACATGACTGGAAAACTGATCAAAACACAAGAAGATATAGACAAATCTATGTCCATAAATTGATATGGGAAGAGTAAAATATAAAATATTGGGGTTTTTGCTTTTGCGATAGGTCCTCATTCTGTAGTCCAGGCTGGCCTTGAACTCACTGTAGTCCTGTCTCAGCCTCCTGAGTTCTGGGATTACAAGTGTGCACCACCAAGCCCAGTTGATTTTTTATGTGGTGCTGGGGAATGGAACCCAAGGCCTTGTGCATGTTACACAAACTCTTTCCCTGATGAATTATGCCCCAGACCCAAACGTAGACTATTTGAATAACAACAACAAATACAGCCCAACAGTGTGAAGTACATATATGGCATTTTTTGAGTTACCTGGCCATATGTTAGGTAACAAAACAAACCTTGGAACATTTCAAAAGATGAAATCATACACAAATACAGAGTGTCCTTTGGTCATAATAAAAATAAGTTTTATAAAGTTACAAAAACCAACCAGAAAACTGAAAATTCTCATATGCTTGAAAACTAGAAAATACTTTTGGTGGGAGTTGTTAGGAGAAACACACTCCAAACTGCTGATGATTGAAATTAGGATATATTGTGAGCTGAAGAATAATAAAATGCTAAAACTTGCATGAGATGATGAAATTGTGCTTAAGGTAAAATTTATAGCCTTAAAAATAATTTTGAGAGAATAAAGATTTAAAAAGTAATGAGTTAGATCCCATCTCAAGATCCCAATAGAAAGCAGGTATTCTATTTAAGGTAATTCAAGAAGGATGTATTTACAAAAAGGCAAATCACAAATGTCTGGGTGGAGAAGGGTACTGTAAGGGAATATGCTGGTAGCAGTGAAGCTGTTGCAACCTTTGGCTCCAAAACATGAATTTCAGAATCTGCACGGGGGCAGCTGTGTGGAGGAGACCACATTTACAAAAGCGGTGGCCTTCAGAAAGGGAACAGACCTCGCTCAAAACAGCCTTCCCAAGGGGTGGAACAGGGAAATAAATACCCTGACTTCACCGCTCTACCAATACTTTCCTCCTATCTTTGGCTAGGTCTCCCCACTGGCCAAACTCGACCAGAAGCTGGAAAAGGGTCAGAAAAGCTGTGGATAGGTACACTCCACCCAGCTGGCCTTTAGGAGAGGGATGGATGACAGAGCTGGAGGGACAAAAACTACCCATTACATCATCTCAGGATATTAGAAACAAGTAAACAAACAAACAAACAAAAAAAAAAACCAGAGAAAGTCTGAAAAGGAAAACTAAAAATAAGTACTTCAGTTAATAAAATAAAAAAGAACAAATTAACAAATGCTACAAGTTGGTTCTTTGAACAGACCAATAAAATCAGCAAGTCTGGCAAGACTGAGATAGCAAAGCAGAATCACATCAGGAACAAAAAACAGGCACATGACACAATATGGGCAATCAAAATGACAATAAAGACACGGCTTAGCATTCACAAGGTCCTGGGTTTACTCCCCAGCCCTGGTAAAACAATGACACTGTACAGTTCCATAAGAACTTTAAATCTAGACAAATTCCTAGAAAAATAAAATCTACAAAACACAGACAATTATAAAGCCAAAGTCATTTATAACAAAGAAATAAAAACTTTTCCACAAAGGCCAGCCTACTTAATAGTTAAGAAAGATGGGAAATTCTGTACACTTTTTGTATAGAATTGAAAAACACAGCTACTCTAAATTTTCTACTAAAACCCAATAAAAAAGAAAATTGACATGAACATTCTAAATAAAATTTTAGCTAGTAATGACTTCCAATATAAAATCCAGTTGAGTTTATTTCAGAAGTGCGAGTTAGACATTTGAAAATTCAACAATATAATTTGTTACATTAACAGAAAAAAAAAGCAAACTTCTTAATCCTCTAAAGAGAATTTAAAAATCATGTACAACAAGTAATTTTTTTTTTTGAGAAAGAAACTTACATTGCCCAGGTGGGACTCAAATACCTGGGCTCAAGTACCTGCCTCCACCTCTGTCATAGCTGTATCTGTGGACACATGCTACCACACATAGCTTAACAAATAACATTTAGTGGTGAAAGCTTTCTCACTGGGGTCAGGAATTAGACACAGATCACTATTATCACCACTTCTCTCAACTCTGGTGATGTCCTGACCAGAACAGCGAGGCAAAAATAGATATGTAAATAAAACTAATGTCTGAAGATTGAATAAGAAGAAACAAAACTCATTTTTGTTCATAAATAGGACTGGGCATGTAGAAATTTTAAAGAATTCATAGATAAAATATGAGAATAAAGGCATCTAACAAGGCAACTGGATATAAAATCAACACATGAAATTATGTGGACACCTGTATACTGGTAGCAAAGTTGGAAAATAGACATTATAAAATATATCACTTACAATAGCCCTAAACTTATAGTGTAAGAATAAATATATCCAAAGATGGGCAAGACTTTTTACAGAAAACTAAAGAGTTATATTGAAAGAAATGAAAGTGGGCCTAGTGTGTAGCTCAGTGGTTAAAGAGCTTGTCTAGCAAGTGCAAGGACCTGGGTTTGATTCTCCAGCAGCATATAAACCAGGCACAATGGTACAACATGTAATCCAAGCACTCAGAAGACTAAAGCAGGAGAATTTCTCATGAATTTGAGGCCAGCCTGGGCTACATAGTGAGTTCAGGACCAGTCTCAACTACAGAGTAAGAACTGTTCAAGAGGAAGAGAGGATGGAGAAAGATGAAAGGAAATCTAAATACATGCAGAGGTGTATCATGTTTTGAATAAATGGCTCAACATTGTGAATGTACTAATCCTAGGCAAATTAGCTTATAGACTCAATACAACTTCAACAAAAATTTCACAGTATCTTGTTTTCAGCATGTACCTAATTTAAATTTATGCCAAAATGCAAATAGCCAAGATTAGGAAATATATTTTGAAGAACAAATAGGATGTCTTGCTATACTATGGGCCCATCCTGCAGAGTCCACTGAGCAGCTGTGGCGACAGAGTCACTGAAAGAACCCATGTAGACTCCTTTAAGAGAACGCAGTCCACTTTATTATGAGCCAGAGAATATATCTGGCAGAGTAAGAGGCGGGGCCCTAGAGTCCACGTGAGGCTCCCTGTAGCCAATCATCTCAGAGAATCAATTATAGCCTTACATGGAAGTCCTGGGAGCGCAGTGTGCTAGGCTCAGGTGTTCTGAATGTGAGCTAAGTTGTTTGTGCTCATCTCGACCCTTCCACATATCCCCTTTCTATCGTAGGACAGTCTTATCAGAATGCTGGACAGATTCTGAGAATGTCAACTTCTATCTTCTAGTTCATTTAGTGAAAGTTGGTAGAGAAGAGAGACAGAAGGCCCTACCGGTAATACAGCTTTAGGCAAAATTAGGATTCCCAATTCAGGTGCCACATGAATTTGTAGTTTCTTTTTTTTTGTCCCCAAGCCTTTTTCAGAGCCTATTTTCTTCTCCTTAGCTTTGGCTTCTCCCCTTGACTCTGAGCCTGTCTTAGCCCAAGCACTTTCCCCCAGTTCCCGCAGGGGCTCTCACCGAGGGAGTGGTGACCTCTTTCTTCTGTAAACTCCAAGGAGGGTATGGTTAGGTTGCCAGGAGTCCTTCGAAGGGGACACCACACTTCCCCTAATTCCCAAGGGTCCACACCCGCACTTCCCAACTGCCTCAGGCCCCTGTTCGTGCCCCAGGTTGGCCGCCAGATGTAGGTCCACCGTTTGGAGCCCACGCAACAGCTGAGGACAGCGTACAGACTCGTTTCAGAGAACGCAGTCTGCTTTATTACGGAAGAGCCAGAGCATATATCGGGTAGAGTAAGGGGCGGGGCCCTAGAGGCCGGTAAGGTTCCCTGTAGCCAATCATCTCATAGAATCAGAATTATACCCTTATATGGAAGTGCTGGGAGCTCAGTGTGCTAGGCTCAGGTGTTTTGAATGTGAGCTAAATATGCTTGTGTTCATCTCGACCCTTCCACACGATACTGTATATCAAAAATTATTCTAAAGCCATGGTAATTAAAAAAACATGGTAATGGGACTAGTATGGATAAATAAATCTGTGGAACAGAACAAAGAGCCAGACACAGACCATTAGTGACTATATGTATCCACTTCACCTATGACAAAGTTGCTGTTACAGAACAGTAAACAATGATCTTCAATGAAGTATGTTTGTGTAAGCAGGTACATGATCCTTCCCTCAAAAATAAATTATACACTGGACAGGAAATGTAACTTGGTGATTAAGTACTTATCGACCATGAACAAGGAGTTCAGCTCGATCGTCAGCATTGCTAATACATAAAAAAAAAAACAAAAAAGATATATATTCTGGGTACATAAGAGTAGAAATATTAAAGGTAGCCATAAAGCTGTTAGAAATTAGTATCAAGAAATAGCTTTATGTTGTGGTATAGGAAAAAATTAAAACGGGACTAAAACATTGTGTCAATAAAAAAAAAACATATAGATACATTTGGCCACATTAGAAAAAAAATTTCTGGGCTGCGGATGTAGCATTGAAAGACCCCCAGTGGAGTGTCTTCCCTCGGGAGAGACCCCGGCCCCAAGGATCAGTCGAGACCACTCAAACGGATGCAATCAGCAAGAGGTTTATTTAGTTACACAGGTACCTGGGGCGTTCAGTTCCTCTGAGGGGACTGGCGCGCCGCTGGGTCTGTGCTGGAAGTTTTTATAGGGTTGGGGAGCATAAGCGTGGTTACAGAAGCGAGACGCACGTAGTTACTGGGACTTCATTGGTTAATTTTAAATGGGGCTAGGGTGAACAAGCTCGCGCCCGCATAGTTACCATGGAGATCAGATACGGTGCTGACTTGGCTCATTGTTGGGAACCAAGGACAGTCGTCAGCCATCCTTCCCCCACCTAGCTGCCGAGAGCCGCAGTTAGCCAACCCTCCTCCACCCAACTGAGGTCTGCAAAAGACTTCTAAACCACTAGATAACGGCTTAGCCTTGAGAGTGGAGAAGTGTGATAGCAATGAAGAAAACCCACTTTTGTCCCTGGGCAACAGCCTGAGAAGATTTCTTTATTTTTCCATTCCTCTCTTGGGCCAGGTGTCCAGCCACAGATATTTCTGTCTG